>MU832960.1:0-63615 GCA_029204225.1 Diphasiastrum complanatum | reverse complement strand
ATGGTGCGAGGGCTCCTTCGAAGGGTATCATGAGATGCTTGTTGACTGAAAAATAATCGAGGTATGGCGAGCATATAACGTCATTTGCATTAACATACAAATCAGGAAACCAATCATCCAATGGCTTTAAGGATTCAGAAACTTGTCTTCCAGATTCAAGATCCTTGAGTAGAAACGCTAAAGCGGAAGTTACTAAGATGTGAAGCAGCCTTAACTGACGTGAAAAGGCATTACTACCTAAGGCCATCTCCAATGGTAAGGATGCAAAAGGAGGATTGAACAGATGGGTTTTCAAGATAGCATCCTTCCTCAGCCATCCTCCTTCCAATTAGCAACCCTAGAGCGGCGCCCAGAGAATGTCCCACAATACATATATTATTAAGACGATATGCCGCAATCATTCTCTTGACAACAACAAGAGCTGCTTCGAAGCGTGAGGTTTCGTGAAGCTTGTTTGAGATGATTCTAATATTGACAGCCATATCACTTGACGTTGCCTGAGAGTCGAGGGAAGTGCCTCTAAATGCAACAACGATCAGAGGAGCATTTTTCGGTTTGAAAAAAGGGACCCCCTTCCATTTGTATACAGCTCCGTTTACATGACTGCGCTTCTCGTTCATGATCGTATCCAGAAGCTCGTAGTGAAAGAATTTCCACCAAAACGGTGCTAGTGGTGTCGTCCTGTTGTTTTCCTTGTCTGTCTGAAGCACATATACCCCTTGCACAAGACTAGCAAATGCAAGGACTCTGTGATTGGGGTTGTCCCTGTCAATAACCACATCATTAAACTCAAAACTGATCAGGGTCAGTTAGGATGTAGGATAAAATAACTTGTGAGGTTGATCAAGCTATCAATACACCAACAGAGTAATAAAGATGTACAACTTAGAAATCATTCCAGTTCAGCGGGTTAGCTCTGCTGATAACCACATCATTCTACACAACACAATTTGATTGAATGCAAAACTGATGACAGTCAGTTAATTGTCGGATAGAATAACTTGTCATGTTGAGAGATCTACAAATATAGCAATAGACTCATAAAATAAGAAAACAGACAAGATCGTATGGTGCTAACCAGTCCAGCTTGTTGAGGTTATAAGGACCGGAAACTTGAAAATTCTGGCTGATGTCAATCAAACTCGCCATATCTCACCACTAATGTCTGCTAAATGAAACCAAAATCCCATCCTCAACATGTCAACAGCGTTAAAAACAGATCAATCTCTTATCAAACACCAGCAAAAACTAGTGATACGGCATCAAATGCTAACAGGAGCAGGACATGAAGTGAATTTACCACTTAACCATTACTTGGTGCTACGCGCATATCAGCACATCAAAACGTAGCTCCTGTAACACAGATTCGTAGCAGCTGTCGATCAAAGAAAGATGTTAAATCCTTGGCTAGAGAGCAGGCAGGCAGGCAGGCAGCTGAGATCTCTCTGCTGCTGCAGGCAGCCGCCCAAGTCCAAAGTCCAAACCGCGTCCCACCATACTTCCTTGACATTTTATCTCATGAATCCAAGCTCCTTGCTCAAAGAACACAGCCATGTGGCTTACTCTGGAGCCTAGATGTACAATAAATAAGGCATTATGCATGTGGCCATATCTCTCTCTCCTCTCTTTCATATGATGTGGAACTCTCTCTCTCTCTCTCTCTCTCTCTCTCTCTCTCTCTCTCTCTCTCTCTTTGTATTCTACATACATGTGTATGTCTCTTCATATGATGTGACATCCTCTCTCTATCTTATACACTACACACTATAGAGCTATATCTCTCTCTTATACACTATACACTATAGAGCTATATGCAAGAAGTTTATGCACAAACCCACTGAATGTTTCTAGAGCTTATGAAGGCATAGCCACTCACGTGCTGCTGCAACCTGTGTCGGCGGCCAGATATTATGCTTTGCATTCATTATTAATATCCATTCGTATGTTCTATGAGTCAGTGTTGTGTGTCCTTTGTCATTTTCACAGCCTCTGTCATTTAAAGCAAATATTGCAGTATCATCAAAAGAAGGCGAACAAAATGAAAATGCATTTTCAACAGTGGCGCAAGAAAGTTCAATGCAAAATTACGGCATTGTCATTGGCTCAAATATTCAATAACATTTAAGATAAGAAAAATCATCTGCATAACATCTACTGTATTAACAGTGAATTTCATGAGCGCTGTTGTGACAAACCCACACTGTGCGTCGACATGAGAGGCACTATCTCTCTCACGAACTGTATATAGTCATCTCGCTTACTAGCGGACTTCTAGACATCGGCTAGCAACACTGTGCTTAGCTCAAATTGGCATTCAACCAAATTGATGTTCAATCAAAGGATGTTCAGGACATCTATGTGATGTTCAACCTGTTCTCTCGTGTTTGATCTGTTTATATAGATAGAGAGAAGAAGGTTTAATTTGATCTGAGATTACAAGAATGGCTAATTAAGCACGTCCTAATGATATCCAGATTGTCCATGGAGAATGACGTCCTCCTTCTACTTTGAAGTGTGAAGATCCGCCGCCTTTTGGCCTTCTTCATCTTTCGTCCTCGCCATTGAGATTTTCTGGGTCCACGAACATTTCTTCTTCGCGTTCGGGTATCCTTCAGTCCGCTCCCAGACCCTTCCTCTGCCTCTCGAACAAACCTTTGTCTAAGGCCTTGGTGAAGATGTCTGCCACCATTTGCTTCATTCCAATGAAGCTGGTCTTCAATTCGTTTCTGGTGACTAGGTCCCTTATCAAATGGTATTTGATTGCAATGTGTTTCGTCCTTGAGTGAAACACGGGATCCTTCGTCAGGTGTATTGTAGAGGTATTGTCCATCTGCAAGATTAGAGGCTCTCACCTAGTCCGTCAAGGAACTATTTGAGCCATATGATTTCGTTGGCCATCTTCGCGGCTGCAACGTATTCTGCTTCGCAGGATGATTGAGCTATGATGGTCTGCTTCGGCTTGCTGACCCATAGAATTGCTACGCTTGCTGCAATGGTGCATCCTCATGAGACACTTTTACAGTCATCTTTGAGTGATGCCCAACTTGCATCACTGTAAGAGTGCATTTGGAACCCTGCATCACGAGAATAACACAACCCATAATTCGTAATCTGCTGAAGGTACTGTAAGATTCACTTCGTGATCTTCCAGTGTGCTAAGTCTGGATTCATGCTGAATTGGCTCATTCTGAACATGACATAAGCTATGTCGGGGTGTGTGTTGTCTGCTAGATACATCAAAGATCCCAATCAACCTCTTGTAGGGCGTGTGCTGCATGATCTCTTTCTCTTCTTCAGTCCTTGAACAATCTTTGTTCGTCAGAATTGTTCCTGCAAGCATTGGGGTATTTGCCCCTTTGCAATCCGTCATCCCGAAATCATCAAGGATTTTTTGGATGTACCTTGACTGATGAAGGTATAGTTTTCCTTCATCATAGTTGCGGTTGATTTTTAAGCCTAGATAACATCTAGCTTCTCCTAGGTCTGTTATCCCGAAATGTTTCGAGATCTCGCTCTTCACTCCTACAATCAGCTCTTCGCTTTTGCATAGTATCTGGGTGTCGTCCACATACACGGCAACAATGATGATCTCCCCATCTATGATCCTTATATAAACATTGGAGTCACCCATCAGTGGCTCGAATCCCAAGGATCTCAGGGCATGATCTTTCTTCTTGTACCATTGTTGTGCGGATTGCTTCAGACCATAGATACTTCTATGCATTCGGCATGCATAGGTAGGAAGTGAGTCGGAGAGTTAACCTGGAGGTTGATCCATGTAGATTTCTTCGTCTAGCTCGCCATGTAAGAATGTTGTCTTCTCATCGACGATGTGAATCCTGAGGTCGTATGCAGCTGCACATGCAAATAGTGGGTGCAAGGATGCATGTTTCACCACTAATGAGCCACAGCGAACCGATACCATTCACTCAATGTTTCGATCCGTCTCCAAGAACTATGAGTCTTGATGGATCTACCCTCTGAAAGTCAGACATTATCCATCTTGATGTAACGAAGTATGAGGTAGCTCCTGAATCAAAGATTACCTCTTGTGTGTCAGATGTCGATGGATGTCGATGCTGCACATACATCTATACACAAATAGGCTGTCAAATTTCCGTTGTTTGATCTTTCTTCGCCCATCTTCGAGCTTTCTGGATCTTCAACATAGGATGAACTATTATTGTTCTCCCATTTGCCTTGAGGCTGCTTGTTCCTTGGGTTTTGGTAGTAGTCCATGGTTGCATGACCCTTCTTGTGCCAATGGATACACTCTATCTTTGGATTTAGCCAACACAAATCGACAGTATGTCCTTCGCGTTTGCATCTCACGCATACTTTCTTGTCGCCATTCTGCTTCAGCTTTCCTTTGTTCTTCCATCTGCCTTTGCTGGCTCCCTCTGTTTGTTGATCTTGATCCTTTCTTCAATATGACTCCCTCTTAGGCTTGAACTGCTTCTTTGGCTTCTCTTTGTTATTGTAGAGAGCTTGGTCATAAGCTTCCTTGTGATCAAGGTGCTCACGAGCTTCGACTCCTTCTCGAATCTCGATCACTGCCTTTTCAAGTGTCATAGCTGGATCCTTTGCTAGCAACGTTCAGGTTGTCTGAAAAGATCTTGATAAAGCTCTTAACAGGTAAGTGAGTTGTTTCTCCATTGATACTGCATTATCTGTTTCGACGTTGTGTAACGAAAGGAACATATCCTTCATCTTCTAATAAAGGAGGTGAGGTCTCTGCCATTGCATCGCAGGTTTGTCAGCTGATCTTCAAGAAGCATTATCTGGCTGCGTGATTTCGTCTGAAATCTGGTAAGCAATGTATCCCACATCTCTCTTGTGTTGGAGAGTGTCGCGCGGTCAAGCGTTAGGCTATCTTCAATGACAATAGGGCTACTGCCTTGTCGTTCTTTTCTCTCCATTCTCGTAGCACTTTGCCGGTGGTTGTAGGCATCTCTTCGGTGCCATCTACCCAAGGAAATAGCCCTTCTCCCTTTAGTATGAGAGGGGTCTTCACCTTCCATGCTAGAAAGTTGGACCCTATTGAGTCGAGAATTGTGCAGATCTTCGACTGGCATGCTGTTTATTGATGCCATTGTTGTGAACTGTTCTTCAGTCTGTTTTCTTGGTCTCTTGTTTGAATGCTTATCTCCTGGATCTGATAGCTCTTAAGTTATATCAACTCTCGGATATGAGCATGTGGAGGGATCTGATACCACTGAAAAGAAGTGTGGATGTCCAAAATGTCAAACGTTCTAGTACCACTGATAACAGTTGTAATAAACCTGGATGTGAGTTCGATTCTGTATGATGGTCTACTGCCTTCTATGATAGATCTACAATCTTCCAGAGCATGGACAAACACTGTTGATTTACTTTAGAATTTGTTTATGCATTCAACAAGACGAAACCAATATGCGGAATAAGGATAAAAACAGCTGCTTACGAACATATATCAATCTGACAATAAGGCATTCAATTATATTTATGATAAAAAAAAGTCATCTGCATAACATCTACTGTATTAATCGTGAATTTCTTGAGCACTGTTGACAAACCCACACAACTTGTCGGCGTGAGAGGCAGTATCTCTCTCACGAACTTTATATAGTCGTCTCGCTTACTAGCAGACTTCTGGAAATCGGCTAGCAACATTGTGCTTAGCTCAAATTGGCATTCAACCAAATTGATGTTCAATCAAAGAATATTCAGGACATCTATGTGATGTTCAACCTATTCTCTCGTGTTTGATATGTTTATATAGATAGAGAGAAGAAGGTCTAATCTGATATGAGATTACAAGAACGGTTGATTAAGCACGTCCTAACAGTATCCAGATTGTCAGTGGAGGATGATGTCCTCCTTGTACTTTGAAGCGTGAAGATCGGCCACCTTTTGGTCTTCTTCATCTTTCGTCCTCGCCATTGAGCTTTTCTGGGTCCATGAACATTTCTTCTTCGCGTTCGGGTATCCTTCAGTCAACGAACGTTTGATCGTCGTCCTCAGGTCTTCACTCTTCGAAGCTTTGGCCTTCGTGTCCGGGTAGCTCCCTTGCGTTTCTGCAGACTTGAGCGCTAAAGCTAGCAAAGCTTTGTGGCTCGAAACAAATTGTTTCTTCATATTGTTGTTTCTTTAATGTTTTGCTCTGCTGAGAGAGAGAGAGAGAGAGAGAGAGAGAGAGAGAGAGAGAGAGAGAGAGAGAGAGAGAGAGAGAGAGAGAGAGAGAGAGAGAGAGAGAGAGAGAGAGAGAGAGAGAGAGAGAGAGAGAGAGAGAGAGAGAGAGAGAGAGAGAGAGAGAGAGGAGAATGTAGCATTGGGAGTAACCAAACTCATGAGGGAATCATAAGTAGCCCTTAAGGAATCCCCTTACGATGGCACTATGATCACCTCTCGCTAAGTAACCAAACTCGTAAGGTAAGAAAATCGTAAGTAGCCCATAAGGAATCCCCTTACGAAGGCACTACAATCGCTACTCGTAAGCGACTCGCTTACGGAAGCCCCTTACAAAAGGATTATGAAGTGTCTGTCAAGGACCCATAATGAATCATCCTACAAGGCATTATGAATGAATTATGACTTGTGAACAACTTTCATAAGACGACGTCTTCTCTCACGAGGATCCTACAAAAGGGAAGCATCGAAACAATATGTGGGACGTCTTGATCAGCCATCATTGGTGAAGGATTCAACCCTGCCTAAGAGAAAGGAGCATCATAGAAGAAATAATCCTCTATTCCACCATCTCCATTTTCCCTGCATAGCCTGTTGTTGTCGAACTCCACACTAAGTGTATCTCCCATGCTGATGATCCATACTCCAGATCAATTGTGGGATGTGACCCCTATGATCCATCAACATAGGAGATCAAGTAGCTTTTGCATGGTCTTGGGATATCCAGAAGGGAATATTCCTCAACTTTTGGGGTCTATATCTTTGTAGGAACTCGCTCATCTCCTCATTCATTTTCCTAATTCCAAAAGCCAAGATCCTCTCATCTCTTGCACTCAGTCATCGTGGCTCAAGGGTGGCTCAAGGGTGAAATGGTTAGGGACTTGACTTGCCATTTCCTGTTGGTTGGGTGGCTTTGCTCCAAAATTGTCCTTTTGGTTGAATGCGATAGGATCTTGAGAGATCTTCACTTGGTGATTTTAGTCATAAAAGAGTATGAAAAGTTTTAATCGTCTACGTTTTTCTTAGCCAAAAGACTTGGTGTGGACACGTGTGTTGATGTTAGAGCAAATCCATGCTATGCTAACCCAAGTGACCCTTACAGGGCAAGGTATGTCACGCACTATTGTCCATACTCCTGAGCATATTTTTATGCTTTCCAGTTGTATCTCACCAAGAGTCCAAAGTAACACTAAAAAGGGTAAGGTTAAGTATTACCATGATTGTTATATATGAATCACATAACAACCATGGTATAAGAACACTGCATCGGAAAGATATGATTAATTCTTAGTAAGAGACTTCCAATATTTATACTAGGTATTAGGGCAGATCCGTGCCATTCTAATCCTTTTTATAAAAACTACAACTCTTACTCATATCCATGTCGTCTAAGATCGTATTATTGGAGTCCTTACTGTTTAGTTTTTTACAAGGATTTTATTTCAAGGTGAGTTCATTCAATTTGCATACAATATTAGTTGTGGTCTTATGTCATTTCTTTTTTCAAAAAAAGGAAAGAAAAGAGAGAGTGGTATATATTAAGGCTATACAGAGCTGAACATACCATGCTTGTTAAGGCTGCGTAAGGTTTGCACATACTAAGAAAACGTACCTGAATGGTTGTAGACATGGCTTCTTGAGAGGCTGCCATTGTTGTTTATACGAGAGGATTCTTTCTCTTTGGACCATATAAAACCGAAAGATACACTTTTTAGCATACAGCTGTTTTTAAAGAGTTACAAAAAAAACGTTTATAAGAAGTATTCAAAGTGTGCTAAAAAACTTGCTTTATAGAGATTCAGTTGGTACCGTACCTTTTCTTTGAGGTAGATAGTGTTTGGTTCAGATGTGAACCAAACCGTAGATAGAAGAGGCTAGAGCAGTAAGATGATGCTACATTATAAGATATTGACAGTTTAGTAACGTGAGACCGAAGGTAGAATACTTATATAGAAAGTATAAAAAAGGATGGCATGTGTTTGTTGTCCATCGCTGAACAATAAGCCATTGATTGTTATAAGCCATTAGAGCACAAAAAGTAAATGCTCCTACTGTCCATCGCTGGACAATAGGATGTTTTTTGTAAAGCAAGAGAATCATAAGCATGTATGAAAAAGGTTATGTTGTCCATCGCTGGACAGCGTACCACACCAATCATTATCAATCATTTTCATTATGATAGAGAACCAACCATCCATCGTTGGTGGACAGCGGCCATCCTCTATGTTAAAAAGAAGCCCAACTTGATAATATGTGAAGGAGTCACTCCATCGCTGTCTATCAAAGCTTGAAAGAGCATATTCAAAGTTGAAAAGGTGGCAAACAGATCATCGCTGCCACCTGACCCTTTGAGACCTTATAAAGGGTTGTGAAAAATTTGGAGGCTCTACCTTGAATTTGGAGGACTTCCTCACCTCTACTTGTAAAAGTGGTATCAGAGCTAGACAAAGGATGGTAACCTTCTTCAAGTTCTATTAAGGTCACCAACTAAATTTTTTTGGGGAAGATTATAGGCTTTTCTAGTTGTAGGAAGCTTGTTGTTGAAGTACCCAATGAATCTAGTTCTCTTTGGAAGAGAGTAGTGATGCTTATAGAATTGTTTAGGGGCTGATTTTTCATCATGTTAGAGAAGTTTTAGAGTGGGCTTTGGGTTTTTAAAAGTTCCGAAAAAAGATTTGTGGGATGGGTAGAGGAAGTCTTCTTCTACATACACAAACGTTTTTTTGGCAAAAAGATTGATTCTAGCTATGTGTTTTGATTAAAACTAGTCTTTTTTTTGCATAAACAAAGTGTTTGAATTTCTGATTTTCATTTTGAAGTTATGTTTTTCAGACCTGTAAATCTGAAAATCAAATCTGAAAAGTGAAGTTTTCACTCAAACTTCATTAGTTACACATTTCTATCTCCTAGTTTCATGATGATGGCAATGTAGGAAGGGAATGGTAGTGTAACTTTGTGCACAAGTTTTGAAGTTCTGTTTTTTGTCATTATGAAGTTCTGATTTTCAAACCTATAAATTTGAAAATCAGATTTGAAAATTGAAGTTTTCATAAAGCTTCATTACTATACATTTCTAGACACTAGTTTCTTGGTTTTGAAAATCTAGAATTAGTTTGATTGCTTTTGAAATGACAAATGGAATTGGAATTGGAATGGGAACTTTATGTAAACATTAGCTTGGATTAGTTAATTGAAGTTTACATAAAGATTTGGTTTTTATTTTTGCTTTTGATTAAGGCAAATGTAACTTGTTGTTATTTTTTTCTCTTAAGCTTGGATTGAGCTTGCAAATAGTAGGCTGCAAATCTTTGACTTTTCTATACGTTATTGTAAAGGAAGTCAAAAACTCTAGCGGATGCTTTGAGTCGGTTACCGGTTATTAATCAATTGTGCTTTACTGTTATAGAACCGGAGTTGTTTCAGTCTCTTCAAGGACTATATGAGTTCGATCCCTTTTTTAGAAAGTATTGGCAACAAGTACTTTCGGGGGTCGATTCAGGTTTGCAAGTTTCTTCGAATTAGGGAAAGATTGAAACAGATTTCCTAATTTGAAACATTATTTTGTTTCGTAAAGAAAAGGTGTGTGTACCGGAGAATGACACTATAAGGGCCCAAATCTTGCATGAGTGTCATGATAGTCCATGCGCAGGACATCCGGGTATACAAAGAACACTTGACTTAGTTCGAAGGAAATTTTGGTGGCCTAAGATGAAAAGTCAGGTAGAGGCCTATGTACTTAAATGTACTAAGTGCCAATCAAATAAAGCAGAGAGGCTAAAAGCTAGTGGCCTGTTACATCCTTTAGATATTCCTACTGGAAAGTGGGAAAGTATATCTGTCATGCCCATGACTGGTCTCGGGTAGCGTGACCACGCTAGGGACCGGTAGACCAACAACCCGTAAGTTAATTGTGACTATAAGGGAATTGGGGCCCTTATGTGTACATGGTCATATAGTTGTAGGCCTAAACACATGGTGGTGGAGTTGGTATGGGTCTATCAGTGAATCATTAGGGAACTGGATGACGTGGCCCAGATAGGCTGCAGAGGTGTTCAGTGAGGTGTCACAGTGCACTACTAGTGGTGCATGGGCCTTGGAGGGTATAAGTATACATGCTGGGCTCTCACTAGTGTTGGCTTGATTTGTGATGAGTAGCTACATGTTGTAGGTGTGACTCATCTTTCCATGACTCTGATTGATCCATAGCTTGGGGGCTAGATCCGTACGATCTAGGTTTGGCGTTTAATCTCCACCGATTCCCATGTGTTGTTGCTTTGTATGGTATGCTTAGACTAGAATCCTGTTGTGTGGACTTTATATCGGTATCAGAGCCAGTCTAAGCAGGATTTACCATTGAAAGTGCTAAGTGAAAATCTCGACGTTTTCTTGAGAATCCGACAGAGTAAGCGACAAACGGTGGAATTGTGAGATTTTCTTCTCGTTGGAAATATTTTTGAATTGCAATCGATTGTGTGGTAAGTGCACTACCAGGCTCACAATTGGTTCGTTTTTGTGCTTTTCGAATTAGTTTCTTGGAAAAATTCTGTGTCAATTCTGTTGTTGCCGATTACTCTGTGGTTAGCATCTTTGTGAGAGCAACAAATTGCTCTATTGGTTGGCTGGATTTTTTCCTACAATTTCTTATTCTTCTCAGAAAGCGGTTATTGTATTCTGAATGTTGTCTATTGTTTGTTTGGAAGCCGGTTTGGTTTTAAAACGGTGGGAACAGGCTGTAATAGAAGCAAAAATACTCTAATTGGTTGGCTGTTGAGTGTTGGTGTTATTTGATAGGACTTCAAAGTCGCTCACTGTGAAGTTGCAGGTTTATGCTTCATTTTCCACCAACCTAACAGTGTTTGCAGGGTTAGGAGCCTGTACAACCATTATGGAGGATGGTTGGCTTCAAATTTGATGGCTATTTGCTATAGTAGTTGTCATAACCTGCAAAACTAGGTTTTTTTGGAAAAATTTGGTAGCATAACGACTGTTTTTCAAGCACAGTGATAGCAAAAACACTATAAATCTTGTTTTTAACCTTTGCTTATGTTGGAAACAAGGAAATGAAAGCTATGAGAATTGTAAATCGCTGGCAAAGCAAAGCGATCTGCAAAAAACAGCAGCTACTTTGGGCTTTGTGCTTCCTGCATCAAAGAAGTAAAAAAAAAAAAAAAACTAAAGAAAAAACTCTCAATGCATGCTGCAAATCGCCTGGCTTCCTCATCTCTGGCACCCTGAAACCCTACAGTGAAAACTCAGTTTGATTAGGTGAAGGAGGGCGCCTCTCCATGCATTTCCAGCCCACCTAACGACGCTTACACAACTCTCTCTCTCTCTCTCTCTCTCTCTCTCTCTCTCTCTCTCTCTCTCTCTCTCTCTCTCTCTCTCTCTCTCTCTCTCTCTCTCTCTCTCTCTCTCTCTCTCTCTCTCTCTCTCGGGCCTATACAGGCTGGTTGCTCGCGATTTAATGCCCGAGTGTAGGGCGCGTGAGGAGCCGGGTAGCCCGAGTGTGGGTAGCTCGAAGAGATAAGGGAAGGGAGGGGGGGGGGGGGGGGGTTGCGCTTTAGGTGGCAAGTTTCCTTTAGTTATTTCTTTAGTAACTTGAGTTAATGCATGGAAAGTAGGTGAGGAAGTCGCCCGGGATGGGTGAGGACAGGTTTACCATTGGAAATTTTTTAGCTTGTAAATTTCTTGCTCGAAATGGGGTTTTCAGTTTTTTTGCATTGATGTTTAAATTTTGCAATTGTATGAGACAACTTAGGTTGTTGATAAGGATTTTCTGTGCATTGACGTTTTTTCGGTTTTTATTGCGTAAATGATCCATTTGGAAATTTATAAGTATAATTGGTAAATGAAAGCACATATGGTCTAAAAAATTAGATTTTTTGTAGACATTGCTTGGTTCAGTAACTATTATACCTGTTATGAATGTGTTAACTGAACAAAATTATTTTTTAATTTTCAGTTGGCAAGCAAATGGATACTGATGAAATTTTGGAGGGGGGTGCTATCGAGATTCACCCGACATCACTAGGAAGTGATGGGGGAAATACGGAGATTCAACCGCCTCACCCGACAGTGATGACACCCTAGACTCGTAAAAATTGTTGCAAACCTAAGGCAAGGCAGTTTTAGAACTTCATCAGAGCAATAAACAACGGGATAAACAAATGCAAAATCAATTTAATCAACTGCAAGCTATTAACTCTAACAACTTGGGAACCGAAAATATTTTCCGGCGATAAAAAGTTTAAACGTCCGGAAGTTGTTGAAGACTGGATAAACCGTTGGACAAGCTATTTTAGCTTGCACAACGTCCCAGAGATAAACGAATATCATCGGTTCTATTGTTTCTAAAAGGCAAAGCCTCTTCTTGGTGGAGGGAACTTTCCACAAAACAGGTGACTTGGGCTGAATCCTGACGGAATTCCGGAAAGCTTTTGTCACGATAGACGATTTTGAGCTGTATATTTGATTTATCAACTGCAAAATGGGCAGCCGAGAACTGGACAATTACGTCCAAGAGTTCTTGGACTCTTTGGCCAAGGTGCCACTATTTGATCGTAAGTTAGCACAGTGGCAATTTATTGCCAGATTGCCAACTGACTATCAAAATGAATGCAAACGAAATATCCTTAACTCACTAGATGATGCTATCTGTGTGCAAAAGCCTATGATAGTATAGTGTTGCATCAAGGAAAAGCGTGCATGGCCAAACGGCCCCGAAACCCAAGCAAGAAAAAACTAACATGCGTAGGAAGCAGTTTTTTGACGTGTTGGAAGCAGAAGCGTACCAACAATCAAAGAAGAAGAAGAAGAAGAAGAAGAAATTGGTGGCGAAAGACAAAGCACGATTGGCGGCGCTTAAATAGAATCTGTGTTTCCTCTGCAATAAACCCGGGCACCATGCTAAACAGTGTCCCGAACGGAAAGCAAAGTCGTCAAGTTTCATGACTGTGGATTTACCGACAGGTAAATTGGAAGTCAATTTGTTGAATAATTGTGACTGTACTTGTAACTTTAGTGCACTCTCTTTCAAGACTAATGAATTGTTTCGTGTGAGAGGCAATATTTTAGGGAAAGACGTGAATGTGCTATTTGATTCAGGTAGTACTCACAATTTCTTAAATGCTCGACTTGTGCAGAAGCTCTGAGTACCCACCATGACCAGTGATCACCGTTACGTGGTCTGTCTTGCCTCAGGGTCGGACACTGAGATTTGGGATGTCAAAGTCTTGAACTTAGAGCTTCGGATGCAGGACTATGTTGAGTCGTTGGATTTTCATGTCATGAATCTAGACCGGACTGATGCAATTTTGGACTATGAATTGTTTTTTGGCAAGTCAGACTCTTTAGAGATAGATTTTAAAATTCATTCTATGGTAATTAAAGATAAGTTTGATCAGATTGTCTCTATTTTTGGAGAGACCGATGTACTTCCATCGCCGATGATTTCCTTGGCTGAATTTATTGAGAAACTTCATGATTCTGAGTATGAACTCTTTTGAAATCTCGTATGCATTGTGATGTTGGGGATGTGAATGTGTTTTCATGCTTTAACACCGAAAATTCGCATCAGGAACAACAGCTTTTGCAAGATTTAAAGCAAGAGTTTAATGAAGTTTTCCCGAAGCAACTACCTTATGGACTACCACCCGCTCGGTCGGTGGATCATAAGATAGATCTTTTGCCCAATAGACGTCCTATCTTCAGAAAACCATATCGGTTTAGTCAGAAGGAAGAGGAGGAAGTGGCTAGGCAGATTGAGGAGTATCTCATGATGGGACACATAAGACCAAGTAAATCTCCATGGGGAGCACCTGTCCTTCTTAAGAGTAAGAAAGATGGGAGTTTTCGGCTATGTGTATATTACAAGGGTCTTAACAAACTAGCAGTTAAAAATAAATACCCGTTGCCCAGGATGGACGATCTCATAGATCGATTGAATGGAGCTAAATACTTTACGAAAATTGATCTACATACATGATACCATCAGATTAGGATACATCCGAAAGATGTATCTAAAACCGGTTTTAGGACAAGGTTTGGCCACTACGAGTTTCTTGTATTGCCCTTTGGTTTGACGAATGCTCCGGCTACTTTCCAGCAAATGATGAACGATTTATTTCGTCCATATTTGGGGAAGTTCGTAAGATAAGAGAAGCTTTATGCAAAAGAATCAAAGTGCGAATTCTTCAAGAAGGAACTTCTTTACCTAGGTCATAAGATTACCTCCTTTGGGATCAAGATTGACGAAGAAAAGGTGAAGACAGTAGTGGAATGGCCAATTCCTAGAATGGTACGTGAACTTAAGTCATTCTTAGATTTCACTGTGTTTTTCCATAGATTTGCAAAGGAGTACTTGAAGATTGCTACACCTCTCAACAATATGTTCAAAGGAGTGAAAAGCCGCAAAGGTAGGCCAAGTCCTCCTATTAGATGGAATGAGAAATTAGATGAGAGTTTTCGCAAACTCAAGCTTCTAATTGCCTTAGCTCCAGTTTTGAGTATAGTGGATCCAAATTTGTCGTTCGTCATTAACACTGATGTGAGTGATACGGCTATTGGAGCTGTTCTCTTACAGGAGGGTCAGCCCGTTGCCTTTGAGAGTAAGAAACTAACCAATGCACATGTCAAGTACACCACTCGGGAAAAAGAGCTTTTTGTGGTGATCCATGCTTTGAAATCATGGAGGCATTACCTGTACGATAATAAATTCGTGGTTAATACGGATCATCAACCTTTAAAATATTTCTGTAGTCAGAATGATTTGCGAGGTCGTAAGGCCAGATGGGCAGAACTCATGCAAGAATTTGACTTTGAAGTGCGATATATCAGGGGCTCATCTAATCTGGTGGTTGATGCACTTAGTCGAATTGGTGAAGTGAACAAACTTTCCTTCACTGAGATCAATACAGACTTTTATCCCTCCCTGAGGGGTCTTTATGAGAAAGACCCGCATTTTGGACCAATCTGGAATAGGGTTCTAGCAGTTTCATCAAGCAGGACTGATGATCATGGTGATCAGTCTGGGGGGAAGGATATAAAGGGCACTGATGACTTCTCTATCCGTAATGGACTTTTGTTCATGAAAGGGAATGTTTGTGTGCATGATGTGGATGTTGTTAAGAATAAAATTGTTTATGAATGTCATGACTCACCATGCGCAGGACATCCCGACATACATCGTACATTGGATTTGGTACGAAGAGAAACTTTCTTGTTTTTGGACAGAACTATGACAATATGATATGTGGTAGAAAGCCTTTGGCGTCCTCTTCTTTATGGTGTACTCAGTTTCACATTTCGATGTACTGATCAAAAGTATAGCTAATCATGATGGTGAATGGCAATATAGGTAACCAATATAGGTTTAACAGTGGGCAGCACCAAAAATACAAAATGTTGTCGGATAGTCTTCTCTCTCCATGTTCTCTCTAAAGTCAAACTTGCTTAAAGGGCCCATTTTGAGCCCTTGCAAGTGGTAACATGGAATATCTGGGAAGCAGCCAGATTCAGTGTGATTGATGCTAGGGCCTTCTGATCCTTGATCTTCTATGCCTTAGCTAATTCATAATCAACCTCATCCGGCTTCGGGTTAGACCCCCGTCCACAACATCCCAAAGGTCTCTCTATCCATAAGCATCATCCTAAGTTTCAACTTCCAGATATAAAATTTTGAGCCGTTGAATTTGTCGATGATTATGACTTCATTGGATGAAGAAGAAGATGAGTTGTTACCAGTGTGACACATATTGAACTGATAGTAATTAAAGTGGTGCAATAACCTCTCGATTTTAATGCGATAGCTCTGATACCACCTTGTTGCGGGAGAATGAGAGATAATGTGGAACAGGTCAATGGCAACAACAAGATAAGGTGATTGTCAAAGCTGTGGCTTGACACTCAAGCGTTGGTATCAACTGACTCCCCCAATATGGACTACCATTGACTGTCAACAAGAACGACCTCGACGATAAGGGAGAGATAGAAAATGCCGAATGGAATCATAGCTCATGCGTTAAGGACCATTAGAAATAGCTGCATACTCAAACGAATTAGTTGATTCGAGTACGGTCAACGAAAAGGATAGATAGCATGTGCAATTACTAGTGTTCAGTTTGAAAGTGAAGCTTGATTCAGAATTTGATGTAGTAGTGCAGAAAGATAGCATTCATTCCTCAGGCATCGAAGACAACCATCAATTGATCGAATTCTAAGGAGTCGAAGATGCCCGTGATTCAATCGAACTAAGTGAGCGAACTGAGACAAGTGATTAGCAAAGTGTAATCAATCACAACACACACATATTGAGATTAGACACCGATAGTAAAAGGTGTCAATGATATTTACACTGAATGCTTGACATAAGAGCATATGGAGCACGAACAACACAAGTGATTACAGCCTTTATGTGGCATAACTTCCGATGCTCAATCTTCTACCCTCTATATTGTGAACGTGAGATGGATGTATATATATACACAACATACTTGTGATTACAAGAATTTCTTAACTAACTGATCCATCAGTGTTTGATTGATTGTTGCACTACCTGTGATTCGTATTAGCATATCTCGCTCTAGTAATCTCATGCATTGTGTAGCATACTTCCACAATAGATAGCACATTTTCGCAGCATGGTATCATAGCCAATTCATTAGATACAATATGGCTACTACAATTTAGGCAAGGATTGCGATCAATCTTGATGGTGCAAACTATTGCATATGGAAGTTCAAACTAAATACACTTCTAAAAGGCGAGGAGATATGGTCAACGACCGATCTCACAGAGCCAAAACCTCCAAAGGGAGATCCAAGGAGGGCGGAATGGATAAGGAAGGATGAACGTGCAATGGCGATCCCATCAACATCTACGATAGTATACTAAATGCATCCGAAAGTGAGGACCATCTCTGGCATAGACGGATGTATCATCTAAATATGAATCAAAATTATGTTTGTCGATTGCATAGATGTATCTACGGTCTAAAGCAGGCCTCACGAGCTTGGTGTAAGAAGCTCGATAGTCTTCTGCAGTCTCTAGGCTTCTTTCTGACACAACCTGAGTGCAATGTCTACATTAAAAGGATAGAAAGAAAGTTTGTGTGCTATTTATTTATCCCAAGATATGGTTTTTTATTCAAAGACCAAGCACATACCTCCGAAATATCATCATATTCGAGATCTGTTCATGAAAGGAGAACTCCGTGTCGAACTCGTGAGATCAAAAGACATCACAACCCTCTTGACAAAGCCATTGGACAAGCCACTGTTTACAGAACATAGAAGATCAATCAGAGTTGGATAAAAAAAGAAAAAAGGTTGTATCGTTCAAGAGGGAGTGTTGGAGTTGGTGAGCTCAACCAACCTTTTTCGACACATTCTCTAAGCAGCCGATAGTTTGGGACACCAATGACACTAACATCTAAAGGTCCAAACTATTGAATGCCTACAAGTGTTGAGAAAAACTATGGGCAAACGAACTATCAAGTGACATACGATTAGTCGACAAATCTGAATAGTCGGTGTCAGATTGTGGCCAAATAGTCAAACGGTGAATGGTGAAGTGATTAGATCTTCTCAATCTACTTTCATTTTTCAAGAGAAGTATGCTAACTCTATTATAGAAAGATTTCATATGGTAGATGCAAAGTCTTATGATACACCTGTGAAGCTAACTATAAGAGGTAATGAAAGATCATTCAAGGACATTACTATCTATAGAAAGCTAGTTGGTTCACTCATCTATCTAACCATCACAAGACCAGATCTAAGCTATTGTGGTGGTAGATTGAGCCCATTCATGCAAGATCCTAGTGAAGAGCATTGGAAGCTAGAGAAGTTTTGAGGTACATCACTGGAACTCGAGATTTTGGCATATTGTATGAGGGATCATCACCTAACTTGTTTGGATTTTCAGATTCGGACTGTGCTGGAGATAAAATGGATAGGAAATCCATAAGTTCTCATTGTATTTTCATAGGTGATGGAGCTATATCATGGATGTCAAATAAACAAGCCACTGTCTCATTGTCATCACACACACACACACACACACACACACACACACACACACACACACACACACACACACACACACACACACATACACACACACGGTTGTGGGTATTTTCTGTACAATAATAAATTAGTGGATCCCACCACTAAAACTAATGTTGGCCAAGCCTTACCAAGTGGGCCCCACCACAGTACTTTTTATAGTTAGAATAATAAGCCTGTGAGGGCACCAGCTTCCTGCGTGTATAAGCCCGACCCAATGAGCACACTTCTAGTTGTTTTAAGTTGTTCCATAGAGACTTGGGCCCTAGGTTTAAATAAAAATAAGTTAAAGGCCAAATTCTAAGTTACAAACTCAAGTTGCAAATAAGGAATCTAAACTGGTCAAAGTAAGACTCACATGATTCATGTAACTTGCTTCGTGCTTTCTTAGAACCATTAGATTTCAGTTGAGTTTGTTTGAAGGGCTTGGATTAGAATCTTTGTCCCAATGAAGTAGCCAATAAGAATGAAGGAGGCTCACCTTGGGAATCTATAAAAGAAAGCCATTTCCTTTGTATTGTATCTCTATTCTATTTCTAATAAAGCTCTGCCTCTCTCTCTCTCTCTCTCTCTCTCTCTCTCTCTCTCTCTCTCTCTCTCTCTCTCTCTCTCTCTCTCTCTCTCTCTCTCTCTCTCTCTCTCTCTCTCTCTCTCTCTCTCTCTCTCTCTCTCTCTCTCTCTCTCTCTCTCTCTTTCTCTCTCTCTCTCTCTCTCTCTCTCTCTCTCTCTAGCGACCGAATAGTTTGGGGAAGGTGCTCGGGCCTCCAAACCTCTCGCTACTTGGAACTCTTTCCTTTCTTCTCCCTCTTCTCTTCATGCTATGCAGGTGAAGGCAAGGTTGCCGCTCCTAGCGATGAACCTCTATACTACAAAGACGACACAACAATGGCGCTGATGCCGAGGAGCTCCACACACTTGCCTTGCCGAATAGCTTACTTATTCTTCTAGCACTCTCTTCTTCTCTCTCTTTTCTCTCCTACGCTTCCATTTTTCAACTAAAACTCAAATTTTGTGGTTAGATTAGTGTGTGTTAGTGTTAGATTTGTTGTTTTTCATGGTTTTTTTTTTTTGTTTTTGAATGTATCGTGGGGAGAGATTGCGAGGTGGGAGGATAAGTTCCAAGCACCCAATCCTTTCCAAAAATCCAAAAAATTAAAAAAAAAAATTCAAAATATGTTTTTGGCGAGAAAATTAGTCGGAAAAACATATAAGATCTAATAACTTTTTGTTCAGATTGAAGTAAGCTTCACAGAGCCTTCTGAAGTTCCATCTCATTAAGACAAGGACACAAAAATGTCTACGAGAGTTGGTTCAGCCATTTTGCCAAAATAGCCAAAAAACAGCCAAAAAAATCCAAAAAACCTTAATTTTTTTAAAAATAATGCTAAGTAACCTTTGTAGAGCCTTCTGAAGTTCCATCTCACTGATACAAGGACACATAAATCTCTGTGAGAGTTACCTTGCAGATTAAGAACCTCTACGAAGGTTCCCAAGATCCAAAATAACAAAATCAAGGTCAGAACCCTCGTAGAAATCAAAATTTTGGTCTTTTGTGGCAACTAACCTTCGCAGAGAATTCTGAAGCTCCATCTCATTGAGATAGTAACACAGAAAAGCCTGCGACAGTTAGTTTGAGTTATTGATTGATTTGTGAGCCAAAAAGTGGCTTTGAACCCTCACAGATGTTAATAACTCTCACACCACTGAGAAGTAACCTTCGTAGACCAAACCATTGTCTTCAGAATGTTGTTTTACATCAATGATGAAGTTTGGAAGAGTTAGTGTCCAATATTGATTGATTTGTAAGGGAAAAAATGACTTTTTTTCATAAAGAACCTTCGCAAATATCAACAACCTTCGCACGTGCGAGAATTAACTTTCGCAGGTTTGACATAAGTTAGATATGATCCAGATCTAGTTACTGTTAAAAGGGTGAGAGTTAATTCCGAGTAGATTGAAAGAAATTTGGTTTTATGACTACAAAACAATATAAAAAAGAACCCTCGCACTAAGTAAGTTTCGCAGATAGGGTCAATAGAAAGATTTATCTCATATCTATCTACTGTGAAAATCTCAGGCCAATCAGAGCTAGGATCAGAGAGATATCTAGAAAAAACCAAGAAAAAGGGCTAAAATCACACTATTAGCCAACTTTAATTGATCAGATTTTGTCAAATCTAGGTTGTAGTCACAACATCCATGAAGATCCAACACCTCTGGACTGAACCAAGTGAATGAACCTCAGATCAAGATGATCAGTACCAAGAAAAATTAGTTCCCTCTGCCACCATCCATGCCAATCATCCATCACTCTTCTATCCATCTCAATCTTCCATCTTCTCTTGATAGTGTAACTTTCATTGCGTTTACCTGTTGAATCCATTTCTATTTCCGTTCTCATCCATACTGATCCCTCTATTATCGATTCTTTTCTCAAGTTTCTTTTTCTTCTTCCACTTCAAAAAAAGAAAGAAAGAAAGAAAGAAAGTTGCGACAACATTATCAGTGCACCATCACAGAAGCAATCCCAACTACCTTTGCACCATTACAGTGATGAGCTACCATCTTTGCAAAATTGTCTAAGTTGCAGAAGTTCCCTGATGAGACAATTAGAGACCACTGGTCGGATCCATCAAATTGTTGAATCATCAGATGGAGAATCAGAGGAACTAGAGTCTTCAACAAGCGATGATCAAACAAGAATGGAAACCTGTGGAAGGCAACTAAGTGGAGCAGAGTCAAGCGGATCAAGTGTAACAGAAGACCAACATTAGAGGAAGTTCAAACACAAAAAGGGCCTTTTGTCAAGATTCCATTTTCATTTTTTACTCATCTCTTTTGTACATATGGCCCAATAGTTTCTTGACATAGTGGCTTTGACTTAACGTTACTTCTTTGAGTCACATTTTGAGTCTACACTAAAAATGGCATAACTTTTAATTGCCATATCAGAATGCAACGAAAACTGGTGCATTGGAAAGTGCTCGTCAAGCGCTTCAATGATATCTTACATGTTATACTTCTAAGCTGCTATTAGAAAGTTATAGCGATTCAAAGATATTGAAAATAGTGTCAAAATGCAAAAGAGATCTTGGCACGAATTCATATGCAACCCTTTTTGAACTCAAACTTCCTCTAATGGAACCTTACACTTCAAGATGTCATCAAGCTTATGCTTGCTCAATTAAGTTTCTTGAGAATGATGAATGTACCTTCTGCTTGGGTGATCATCCAAGTACAAGGTGTCCAATCAAGGATCCGTGCTTCTTACACAGACAAAATGCAGAGCAGCAAGTTCGACAACCAAATCCAAGGATTCAACGGTCAGAAACAGAATCGAGTCGACAAGGAGCTCACCAAAGGGATGGATGTCAGATTGATCCATCTAAATCACGAGTTTCTTCTACAACCAGTGGCAAGGTGGAAGTATTGGTCATATCATCTTGCATGTCACTGAACTCAATGGAGGAGAGTCTACGACATTGGGAGCCGACTACCCATTTATCAATGAACAAGGTGATCAGGAATTGCCACCAAACCTTCATGGGTGCTATTGAAAATCTGGTAAGTCCAAGTTCTTGCTAATCATCATCCACCAATAAAGCCTCAAGTTTTACGTAAGCGAATTCTATCCACGCTTTTCCTGAAGCATCCATGTCCCAACGGGCCAACAACAGTGCTCCTCCACGACAAATGCAGGCAAGTGCCGAGGGACCCCGACACTACTCTGGGCCGAGGAGCCTGTTGTGGGTATTTCCTGTACAATAATAAATTAGTGGGTCCCACCACTAAAACTATTGTTGGCCAATTCTTACCAAGTGGGCCTCACCACAATACTTTGTACAGTTAGAATGATAAGTGCAAGGGCACCAGCTTCCTGCGTGTATAAGCCCGACCCAATGAGCACACTCCTAGTTGTTTTAAGTTGTTCCATAGACTTGGGCCCTAGTTGTAAATAGAAATAAGTTAAAGGCCAAAGTCTAAGTTACAAACTCAAGTTGCAAATAAGGAATCTAATTTGGTCAAAGTAAGACTCACATGATTCATGTGACTTGCTTTGTGCTTTCTTAGAACCATTAGATTTAAGTTGTGTTTGTTTGAAGGGCTTGGATTAGAATCTTTGTCCCAATGAATCTCTCTCTCTCTCTCTCTCTCTCTCTCTCTCTCTCTCTCTCTCTCTCTCTCTCTCTCTCTCTCTCTCTCTCTCTCTCTCTCTCTCTCTCTCTCTCTCTCTCTCTCTCTCTCTCTCTCTCTCTCTCTAGCGATCGAATAGTTTGGGGAAGGTGCTCGGGCCTCCCAAACCTCTCGCTACTTGGAATTCTTTTCTCTTCCTCTCTCTCTTCTCTTCATGCTATGCAGATGAAGGCGAGGTTGCCGCTCCCAACGACGAACCTTTATACTATGAAGATGACACAACACACACACACACACACACACACACACACACACACACACACACACATAAGCAGCACTCTGAATCATATCTCGCGTTCATTCAAACAAAAGAATTGGACTTTGGAAAAAAGAAAAGTGTAAGGTGAGTGCTTATCATCCAAAACTATATAGCAAGATGGTAACATTATTTCCAACAAACCTATAATAAAGTGAATGATCATACTCACTCATGACAAATCCTTGAGAGTGAGTAAAAAGCGTTAATCTTAGCATACCAACTCCTTGGTGCTTTCTTAAGGCCATATAAGCTCTTTTGTAGAAGACACACATGATTTGGCTTTGTAGGTGAAATTTAGTTCTTGGGTTGCTCCATGTACACTTCCTCCTCAAGATCACCATTCAAAAAAGCATTTGTGATATCCAATTGCCATAGATCCCATCCATAAAGAGTAGCAAGAGAGATGATGACCCGAATGCTTACCATCTTTTCCATGGGTGCAAAGGTTTCATCATAGTCAATACCATGTTCTCATATCCTTTTGCCACCAACCTTGTCTTATGTTTATTGATAGATCCATCTTGGTTTGTCTTCGCCTTGAAGATCCATTTACATCCAATAGCTTTCTTGTCCTTAGGTAACTCCACCAATCTCATTCTTCATAAAAGCTTGATACTCAAGATCCATTGCTTGGATCCAATCCTCTTTGTTCCTTGCTTCATCTACACAAGTAGGTTCATCAAAAGAGGTTAGGAAAGTAAAGCGTGTGCCTCCAACAACTTGCTTACATTTCTCATCATCTGTGAGCCTTGAAGGCATTTGTCTTTCCCTTGATGTTCTCCTTGGCTTTTGACTTCATGAAGGTCCATCATCATCACCATCTAAAGTAGGATCCTTTACATCAACATCAAGAATGTTCGATCCATCAACAACATCGTCACTTGAAGACACCTTTGGAATATTCCCCTAATAAAAAATGACATCTCTACCAATAATCACCTTATTAATAGTAGGAATTTAAACCTTGTAGGCTTTACTCACGTCACTATATCCAAAAAATATACCTTTCTTTGAAGATGGATTCTCATATGTCCTATCATCAAGAGTTATATTGACATAGAAAGTACATCCAAATCTCTTAAGAAAGTTGACACTCGGCCTCCTCTTGAATAGCATCTCAAAAGGTGTTCTTCCATCCAATATACCACTCGGCCACCTATTGCATAGAACGTTAGCACACAACAAAGCCTGATCCCAAAATGGTTTTGGAAGATTAGCACCTAACCTCATGGCTTTGGCACTTTCACATAAAGTCTTATTCTTCCTCTCAGCCACTCCATTTTGTTGTGGTGTCCCTGGAGTTGTGTACTCCCTCTTGATCCCATGCTCATCACAAAAAGCCTTGAACTTGGTAGATATGTACTCTCCACAATTGTCACTCTTTAAGTACTTAATCCTTGTGGAAAATTGGTTCTCCCTTGCATTCTTGAGCTTAACAAAGACATCATACACTTCATCTTTGCTCTTTAGTAGATAGATCCAACAAAATCTACTAAAATCATTAGTGAAAGTTACATACATCTTAGCTCCACTATTGCTAATTGTAGTAACTCCATGAATATTTGAATGTACAGCTTGAAAAGACTTTGTAGATCTAGATGCAGATCTAGCATAAGGTATTCTATGTGACTTTGACAAAGCGCAAGACCCACAAACATGATTGATGCTACTTAAGGAACTTGGAAGACAATCACAACTTGCTTCTTAGCCATTACCTCCAATGACTTGAAGTTGAGGTGCCCCATCCTTTTATGCCAAACCTCTTGAATAGGTATTTGCTCACTTGCCATAGATCCAACTTGGTTAGCAATAACACAAGGCTTAGCATCTAGTTTGAACAACTGTCCTTGTCTTTTGTCTTTTGTCGCAATCAAGATATCCTTCCTTTTGATCATGCAAGCATCTCCATCAAACTCAACTTTGAAACCTTTACTTAGCAATTGACTCACACAAAGTAAATTCTTGGTAATGGAAGGTATGAACAAAACATCCTTCAAATGAACATTCCTATTTGTAGAGAGAGAAATAGGCATTGTGCCAATCCCTTTGATTGCACACTCACCATCATTGGCCGTGTAGATCACCTTCTTGTCATCTTCATATATGCCAACAAAGAAGTGAAGTACTCTTTGTGAAAAGTCATGTGTGAGCTTGCACCACTATTAATCCACCATGGATCTAGATCTCCATCATTAGCAAGCATACATGAAGACATCACAAAAGCATCATCATTTGAATTTTGAACATCCAAACCATCTTCATCATGAGTAAGATTACCTTGCTTGTCACCTTGATCTCTCTTCTTCTTGTAGCACTCTCTTGCAAAGTGTCCTTTGATGCCACAATAGAAGCACTTTATCTTTGACCTATCTTTCCTTTTGCCATTTGAAGAAGAACCCCTTGATCTTGCCCTTTAGACCACTTACTTTTGCTTTCGCCCTTGAATTTGCCCTTGATGAACATAGTCTCCTCTCCAACTTGAGATGTTGATGAAGATCCACCTCTTGCTTGAAGCCTATATTCTTCATTGATCAAGATCTCTTGAAGATCAATCAAACTTGGCAAAGTTCTTTATGATGGCAAGACTTTGTACAATGTTGGCATGAGAATCCAACAAACCATTAAGAATAACTTGAACAAGCTCTCCTTCCTTAATGCTCTCATCAATGCAAGATAACTCATCATTCAAAGCCTTCACTCTCAAAACAAAAATATTTGGACTCTCTTCACTCTTTTGCAAACTTTGAAAGATTTTCCTTCTTAGAGTCAACACTCTAGAAGTAGACTTGGATTCACAAATCTTCTTTAATGAATCCCAAGCATCCTTTGATGAAGTACTCTTACCAACTTATTGGAGAAGTTCATTGGTAACATTCATCTTTATCATGTGTAGAGCTCTTTTGGACCTCTTGTCATACCTCAATTGTTCTTGTTGTGTTGTTGGCCTCTCCTCCAAACCTTCAAAAATATCCAAAACATCATTCATCTCAAGAAGTGATTCCATCCTCATTTTCCACAATGAATAGTTGCTTGAGGTAAGCCTATCATTGCCTTCCAACATGTATCCACTTGAAGTAGCCATGTTGCAATGACTTGATACTTCTCTTTCAACCTGTTCCAATGCACAAAGCACTCTTTTAAAATACAATAAATGTTTCCAAAAAGAAATCACAAATATATGGAACCTCAATTCTCTTCTAGCACTTATATCTAGCAAATCAACACATAGAAAGTAAAAATCTTGATCAACCTATGATCTATCCTCAATCTAATGACTCTTGCCACTTCCTAAGTTTGAAACACACTCTAATGAAGTTTAGTAACCTCACAAAATAGAGATCCAATCAAAATTAGAGCTTTGACAAAATCACAAAAAAATGAATATTTCAAATTCTACATGCAATTGCCAATAGCTTGATATAGAATCTTGTAGCCTCAACTGGGACCTTCCTAATGCATCCAAAATTGGCTATTTACAACAAGTATGGTGTGAAATCGGAATTCCTCAAGTTCAATAACCTAAAATGAGTTTTGATCTACAAAAGGTCCAATCTACATATGCAAGAAACTCGATTTTTGGGTAGAAGTCAATCTAGCATGCTCTAGCATTAATATCTCCTCCAAATCCTTGATAGATGTGCTTGATCATTTCAAAGCTCTGATACCATGTGAAGAATTTCAGATCATTTAACATCCAACTCCATAACCTGATCTTTGGTTGAAATAGATCACCTCTACTGGAATCTTGCCAATGTAGAAAAATCAACATCTACTCAATGGTCTAATATGAAAATTGGCCTCAATTGCCAAATATGACCAAAATAGCAAAACTAGTTGAAATTTCTCACATGCTCCAACTACAAAGTCCATCGATATACTCTCTCATCTCTTATTAGGGATATCCAATCGATGCAAGAAACCATGACTTCTATAAAAATAAGTTCTTGGTTAAAGATATCAACAACAACTTCAAAGTGATTGCATAAGGCACAAGATCAGAGAATAGATTGTACATCCTAGAAACATCATTGCCGCAATATGTTAATGCGACAAGCGAAGATGATCAAAGTGCATCATGGCACAAGAGATTTGGGCATCTCAATTATGGAATCTTGAAGTAACTTCACGATGATTCAGAGATGGTGGTCAAAGGCATACCCAGGATCGTACACAACACTAAGGTATGTGAAGCTTTTGCACTTGGAAAGCAATCAAGGCAGTCACTTGTACCTAGTACTCATTGTGCTAGAGACATCTTGTAGTTGATACACAATGACATGTGGTTTTTGAAAAACATGCAGTCTATTGGAGGTTCGTCTTATTTTACTTTTTTCATTGATGACTATTCACGCAAAGTATGGATATATTTCTTGAAACACAAATGAGAAATGAGAAGCTTTTTTTTTCCTATGTCAATTATAGAAATCTTGTTGAGAAGCAAACTTCTAGATTGATAAAAGTGTTGAGAGTTGTCTATGGGGGTGACTTCAATTCCACGTAATTTGATATATATTGTCGAGAAATGGTATCAAAAGACAGGTGACAACTTCCTATACACCACAACAAAATGGTGTAGCTGAACACAAATACAAAACTCCACTCAAATGTGCACAAAGTATATTGAAAAGAAGGTGCTTACGTAACTTCCATTGGGAAAATGTTCTACAAAAAATGATATAACTCTCAAAGAAGGTATGACTCTCAAAGAAGACTACAATGCTTCATAACCTAGCATTTCACATATGATTGTCCTTAATTGTATGGCTTTGATGCATGCACATCATGAGTCCAGAAGGAAGCTTGATTTAAAATCAATCAAATGTATCTTTATTGGTTATTCATTGGGTTTGAAGTCTTACACATATTTGATTCTATTATGAGGGAAACATATCACAGTCATGATGTTGTATTTGATGAGAAAGGAATTGTTGATCTACCTTGTGACATTTGTGTGAGTGAGCCAATCATTGTTCTTGGAGATGATGATTCATTGGTAAAGCTACTCCTTCTCATGATGTTGATGATGGATCTTCTATTGGTGAGAATTATATTATTCATTCTTTTACACATTTGCAATCACATGATGAACATAAGTCATCCGATTCTATTTCTGCTATAAGGACGTCCAAAGTGGCACCTTAAAGTGGTTCGAGATATCATCAAGATAGTGAATTATAAGAAACGAGTGAACAAGGAGCCAAGAGATCACTTAGACCTAGAGAACAAAATCGTATGTGAATTTTTCTTTGATGGCAAGGCTCTGTAGTTTCAAGAATACATATGTGAGAGCTTCATATTTACTCTGAGTTTCAAGATTGCATGTGAGAGGTTTATATGTACTTTGAGGGCTAAAAATTACAAATAATCAAAGATCTACAAAAAATGAGGTCCCATTATTTTGCCCTAGGTAATGGTGTTTCCCAAACTCAAAATGGACCATTGATGTATGCCAAGATTCAAGATAACACACATTATGATTAAATGTATTCACGTGACAAGGGTGGTAGATTCTCAAATCATGGAGACCCGTCAAAAGGACTTTTCATTTCCTGGCTATTGAACCCATGTCGGAGATGCATCAAATCCCTGCTTGGGCAACCCTGGTAGGGAATTCTGGCCTTAAAGCCTGGGCAAATTGTTCGAACTTGGCATTATGGCTTGGGCAAGGAAATCAACAAAAAAAAAAGGTTGAGGCCTTTACACCCCCCCTTGGTGGGCAGTTGTCCTCAAGAGGCCGAGATCTTTACACTATACGTAAAGCCTTGTCGTCGTTGCCCAAGCATGGCATTACGCCCAAAAATGCGCGCGTGGGAAACCTAGTTTGGCCTAGGGCATTACACTCCAGTAGGCAACGAGCAATACGTCCTTGGAGTCAGGTTATACGCCACCGTCACGACCTCCTACCGTCAAGATGCACTTGAGAGTGTAAAGGCCCTTACCCTACACCTAAGGTTTGAGGGTTTCATGCCTAATGCATGGGTAAATATAGATGAGTGAGTGGGTGGAAATGCATTCCCCTTGTTGCTTGGATTGCATGGCCTTTTTTATGTGCATTGTAACCAAAGTAAAGCCTTGAACAAAAAATACTCCTACTATTGCTACCCACTTCCCAAGGAAAGCGATCGCGCTTTGATTTATTTTACCAGCTTTTTCCTTTGATATGAGAGAGCAGAGTGGCTGGGTGGCAGCAGAAAATCAGAGCAAAAAAGCATGGCAATTTTGGGGATGCTCTGTTTCTGTTGTTGTTATTGCCTAAATGCAAGAGGAATCAGTAAATTGGTAAAGATTGCTTGTTTCATCGCAAACCTCTTGCCTTTCTAAAGTGAAATTAATGAATTGGTAAAGCTTGTTTTGATGCAATAATATCGTAAACCGGTGGCTTTTGCATTGATTGGCTAACTTAACTGGTTGCCGTTTCGATCAGTAGATTGTTTTTCAACCTTCGAGGATCGGTATTCCGGTGCAGCATGATCTTTGGGGACAAGAAGAGGTTTCCAATTTTTGGTAGATTGTTTCGATTTGCTGATTTTCGTTTTTGCATCAAGCTTGGATGGCTGGCTCAAGTCAGCGCAGGCAATCGCTATATTTGTGATTTGTTTGTTGTGAATCATCTTTACCTTTAACCGACTCTTTGGTGAAGTTTTGTGGAACGGGATAAGTTTGGAAGTGCAATCGACACCGAACTTCGTGTGTTTGCATGAAAGATTCTTTGCTTTGTCTACGTTTCCAAAAGCATAATATGCGTCTCTGTCATCTTCGTTATGTGTGTTTCCATGTTTTTTTTCTCCAATCTCTTTAATATTTCATAGGAGCACTGCTTCATTCCAATGTTTTGACAAAGTCATATACAGGGACGATTAAAGTTTACTCTGCACTTTCTCGGGTATTATTTCATTGCTATTCAGTCCTTGCTATCAATTCAGTGGTGAATGGAGCAGTCAAAAAGCATGCAGCCGTGTTCATCATATACTGCTGATGATTTTAGACCGATAAGGACAATCGGTTCCGGTGACATCGGGACTGTGTCTTTGGCGGTTTTACGTAATACTAATCAGTATTTTGCAGTGAAAGTTATGAAGAAAGAGATCCTTGAGGCCCGTAAAAGCGGTTACCGGGTAGAGACAGAGAGGGAAATCCTTTCAATGCTCAAGCATCCGTTCCTCCCTTCACTGCATTCATACTTCGTCTCTGAAAAGTACATTTATATCGTCATGGATTATTGCCCTGGTGGCGACTTGAATATCTTAAGACAAGTGCAGCCAGAAAAAAAGTTTTCTGAAGCTGCAACGAGGTGAGAAAACCTCGTTAATATTTTTGCTATGTTCACGCCTGGCTTTTTTTATCTATCAATCCAAAATTCAGATCTCTTCTGCCAAATACAGTTTCTGTAATCAGTACGATCGGATTAAAGCTTGAAAGATTCAGCAATGTCCAATTTATATTATTATCAATGTCTGATCTGATTGTGATCATATTATGTCATCTCAAGATCTTATTGTTCTATGTATACGTCATTCTAACGGGAGCTCCTTAAGGCTCCAACCTCAGATTTTATGCAGCGGAGGTGCTTGTCGCGTTGGAGTACGTCCACAAGATGGGAATCGTCTACAGGGATTTAAAACCAGAGAATGTGCTAATCCAACAAAATGGTCACATAATGCTTGTTGATTTTGATCTTTCTTTGATTTTGGCGGAGAAACTTAATCCGGAAGTCCAAAAGCTTAGAACTCGCAAGATGAAAAATCAGTCGAGGTCCTTGTTTGCTTGCTTTTCCCAGAAGCGAGATATCTTTGAGCCGAGAGACAAAAATTCTTCCAAGGAGCGTACTTTCGTTTCCAGGGTATTTCCTTTGGAGATCTATGGCAGAAAGAAAGTATTGAAGCGGCCATCGAGCACGAACCTACTATCTTATTCATTTGTTGGGACAGATGAGTACCTGGCTCCAGAGATCCTTTGGCGTACTGGCCATGGATTGGCTGTAGATTGGTGGACTTTTGGGGTTTTCCTTTACGAGATGGCGTATGGCATTACACCGTTCAAAGGAGGCACTCGAAAGGAGACATTCTTCAATATCCTATGCAGAGAACCGGTGATGTCAAGTCCTTGCATTGCACTGAATGATCTTATTAGTAAGCTACTTGTAAAAGAGCCAGACGAGAGATTTGGATCGGTGAATGGATCAGCCCAAATCAAAGGCCACGAATTCTTTCATGGGGTTCAGTGGGACGAGTTGGAGTACATCTGCCGACCTCCATTCTTACCATCTCTCCTTTCTTTGGAGGAGATAGACAAAGGAGATATTGGACAAGAACCGGTTCTTGTTGAGAGTGCTTACGATACATTAGCTCTCCAATCTACAGCAACGAATTTAGAGACTTCGCATTCCTTAAACGATTTGAAGACTTCAGCGGGAGGACTTTTGGAATCTGACCTTTCCGGGAGGCACATAGAGTCCATCAACACTTCTCAAGAGGAGCCTCACAATCTGCGCAAGGCGGGATCCTTTCAGCGCTCGTAATAGAAGATAATATAAACAAGAAGTAGGTGTAGGAGACATGGGAATGCCATTTTCACAGCTAAGGAGAATTCATGGCAGAAAGATTGTAGGCTGATCACGACCTCCAGCTTAATCAATCCTTGGATGCAGTTCCTGGCAGCAGTGAAGACAATCTAATAATATGTGAGAGAAAATTTAATGCTATAAAAAAAACTGTCCAACAAGGAAGATCCACGATGTTTTCTCCCACCTGGTAAGTCAATACTGTTTAGAAACATCTACATCTGGTTGAGACTGATATGCTGAGGATGATGCAGCTTCAGATTGCTTCAACGGAGAAGGAATTGTTGAGAGCATCTGCTAAAACGTTTGAAGCCTTCTGAACATTTTGCAGGTACAACCCAATAGGTACCAGATTTTCAGTAGTTTTTTTAATTATGTGTTCCAACATAACTGATGGTAAAAGAACCACTTTAGACGAGATTGTATCTGAAAAAAGAACGAGATTTTGATAAAAGATTTTTGTTGAAGAGCCTATAATCAAACATTTCAATGACTTTTATGTCCCCTAAAAATGTTTAATTTTGAATAGAAAAAACCCTTTTGTTGGTAAGTCATTACCAAGAGAAGTATACAAAGTTTATACAGCCAATTTCAAACTTTTTTTTCATAGAAGCATTTAAAACTTTATGGCAATTTTCTAAGGAAATGGGCTTTCCATTGACTTGACTTGTGGTAATGGCCAAAGTGAAAGCCATAACAAACTTATTAGAGCTTAGGGCAACTTTGCAAATGACCCAAATCAAAGGAAAAATAAGTTACTTGAACCACCAAGAAAAGAAAGAGCTCATCAAAACCTTACAGATAGCCACTATGACCTATAAAGCCATTTCCCTAAATGTAAAGGATATGCTTCTCCTATTAGTGCTTATTCTTGCATAGCAATAAGCTTTACAAAGAATGGGCTTTCTTGAGAAATTCCTTGGTTTATTGGGAGTTTGCATAAGTTTACTCCTTTGCTATTCCAAATTTTATTCTTAAACAACCCATAATAATCAAGGGTGTATCATGAGCCATGAAAGCAATATGGCCTCATTTATCATCATTTTATCGATTCCGTATAGAAGTTTAAAATATACATTACAACTAACCATCTTGTGGCATATTTCCAACCCATAAAGGATGCCATCCTTTATAGTGCATATTGCAACTTATACTTGAGAGCACTAGCTTTCATTGTTTACAATATGTATCATGGACATCCACATGTCAGGCCTTGCCAAGATTGGAGCAAGAAGGCTCTAATGTATCTCTATTTTTCAATGTTCATGGATTCTTTGTTTTTTTTTCCTCGAAAGAAGTAACCATCGATTAGTGACTTTTTACAAAAGTACAATAAAAGGCTCAAAGACTCATAAGTTTATCTGTTTCTTTGAAAAGAAGAGGGAGGGAGATAACAGAGTCACCTTTCCCAAATTCCCTACAATTCCTTTCAAGCCATATGTTCTAGAGAGTAATTATTCTAAGCATATTAAGGAAAGCCTACTACTCATTGCTTATATAAGTCCGAAGCGAATGGTTTAATGTGCATACATGTGCAAACGCTTATAGCTTTATGGTTCGAAACCGAACCTAATCGAAAACGAAGATAGTAGTAATATTCAATGCTACAAAGGGCGCAATTTTTATTTGTTAGTGCTTAGACACAGTAGTATTCCCTTTGAAATGGCAACCATTCAAAAGTATGATAGCAAACAGGTTAAAGCATGAGATATACTAATCATAGAATGTGCCAGTATCCGAGTTGTATCTTTTGTATAATAGCATGATACTACAATGGCTTTGTCTCTGGACTATGTATGTAACCTTTCGTTACTTATGGAACAACCAAACCTTCATACCGTCCTTTGAAGGATAGTATTGCCTATTGTATACTATAGCTATTAAACCAACCTTTCATCATTTCATATCTATGATAAGGAGTTTGAATACACACAACCATTCATAACATAGGAAGTGCTTCATTAATGCTCATTAAGAAGCTTTTGTCTCAACCCACAATAAGTGATGCATACCTATCATTATCATGCTTAAAAAGTATGTGGAAGGAAGCATTGGTTCATCGCTGGTCCATTGCTGGACAACTTACCAGATATATCCATTTTTTGAGTACATAACTCAAGAAAAACCATTGCAAGTCCACCGCTAGACAACAACTCACATATCTTCAAAAAACTATGAAAATACTGTACTTTAGGACCATAAATGGATCTACAGAAGATCCACAAGAGTGATTGGATGCTTGCTTAACAATCTATCAAAAAACTAGACACAAAAAAGTTGATCTAGATTGGCAGTTTGACAAACAACAAGCATTAACAATCAAAAGCATTGATCAACATTGAAATCCGAGCCCACACGTGTGTACTACAGGCTGTAGTACGGCCTTCAACCTGAGAAACAAGTAGAAATTGATTTGGTTTCATTTGGATCACAAAAACTCAATGTACATAGTGAACTAGCTTGAGATTGCCAATGAGCTCCAAAAATTTTCTATCTTCTCACTATGGGAGCTTGGAATACATAGCAAATTCGACTTCCTTCTTGAAGTTAGGTGGATTTCCAGCATGTAATAAGGAAGTTAACTCACTCTCCTTGACCTAAAATGAAACCCACCATTGACAAATTCTTTGGTTGAAAACATGTAGATTCTACTCTACTTGAAGAGAAAAACACTACCATTATTCCTATCATTGAAATAGGATAATCTTTGGTCCTTACATTGTAATGATCATGCACAAAGCATGTAGACACAAAGATTTCCAAAGCAAATGATGTTTCATCTTTTATGACTCTATTGAAACTATTACAAAAATAGTTATCCAATGAAATTGCTTTATCAACAACAAATGTAGATTTCAAAGCAACCCATTTCATTGTCTTGTCATACAAAGTAATAAACACCATGAATCTTAAAGGTAAGAAACAAGTCACCTCATGTCTACTACTACTTTCCAAAAAGTATTCAAAGATAGTAGACTCTCCAATGCTCACCACCCTTGCAAGATGCACACTTGAATGGACAATTTGCATGCAATTTGATGACTCGGCCATTGTCATTGAGGACTCCCTTGGAACTCCATGTTTTGAGGCTGATCCTCAAGATCTTCCTCCTTTTGATGCTCCTCCTCAATGCAAGCAAGATCACACTTTGCCAAGATCTCCTCCTTTGCCAAGCTCATTCTTTCAAAAGCAACACTAGCTTCCAACTTAAACAATCTTCCATGTTTAAATCCCTTTGCAATGCAAACATCATTCTTCAAGATGAAGCAAACACCATGCTTAAAGTGGACATCCAAACCACTTTCTAAGAGTAGACCAACACTAAGCATATTCTTGGTGATTGATGGTACATAAAGGACATTTTCTAGATCCATGCATTTTGAGGATTCTAGACACAAAGAGATGGTACCAACACCATCTATCCTACACTCTTTATCATTTGCGGTAAAGACAAACTTTTTAGCAGCATTGAAAGAGTGTAAGGTTGAGAAAAAGTCCTTTTCACAAGACATGTGGGAGCTAGCCCCACTGTCGATCCACCAATTGTCTCTTGAATTGCTATTGCTTGTTGTTGAGGATGTAGATGCCATCAAGAATACATCAACTTCATCCTCCTCCTCCTCCTTTGCAAGGTTTCCTTGTTTGTCCTCCTCCACTTGTGCTCTTAGCCTCTTGGAGCATTCAGATGCATAATGCCCCTTCTTTCCACAAAAGAAGCATTTTTGCTTTGACTTGTCCTTTGAGCTTGATGCATCATCCTCTTCTTTGGCCTCCTTTGGATGCTTCTTCTTTCCATTGGTCTTATTTTTGCCCTTGACTGAGAAATTGGCTTTCTCATCACCATCCTGCAAAGACAAGGAACTCATCCTAGATTTTGCATGGAGCATCCTACACTCTTCAGCCACTAATACACTGTGAAGTTTTTCTATAGTTGGCAAAGTGTCTTCGATGGCAAAACTTTGGACCAAATTTGCAAAGTCATCTCCTAGACCATTAAGGACAATTTGTACAAGCTCTCCATCATGAATCTTCTCTCCAATGGAAGCCAACTCCCTATTTAGAGACTTGATTCTGAGGACATAATCTTGTGCACTCTCCTCACTTCTTCTAATGCTTTGCAAAATTTGATTTCTAAGCATAAGAACTCTAGAAGTGTTGCTAGACTCATAGATTGATTTTAAAGACTCCCAAGCCTCTTTAGCACTAGTACATGCTGATACTTCTCTCAACAAATCATTGCTCACATTCATCTTCACACAATGAAGTGCAAGCCTAGATCTCTTCTTGTATCTAGCTAACTCTTGTGCACCTAGAGGTTCATCTTCATCTTCAATCAAGAACTCATAAAGGTCTTGGAGCACCAAGAGTGACTCCATTCTAACCTTCCAAATAGCATAATTTGTAGAATTCAACCTCTCACTAGCTTCTAGAAGGTATGCTCCAGCAAATCCCATCTTACTAGTGACTTCTACAAACAAGAAATAGATTTTATTGACTTGAAACTCACAAAGGTCTCACACTTGCAGTGTTTCACTCAAATTTGATTTCTAATCCAACAAATGGACTTATAATCACAGTTCTATCACTCCCTCACAAAGCTGGAATGAAGATAAGATGAAGTGAAAACTACTTTCAAACAAATCTTGCCAAGAAATGGATTTGATTGTCTCTAGAAACTCATTAAGGTCTCTCTCTTGTAGTTTTTCACTCAAATTAGATTTCTAATCCAACAAATGGACTTATAATCTCAGTTCTAGCACTCTCTCACAAAGTTGGAATGAAGATAAAATGATGTGAAATCTACTTACAATCAAATCTTGCCAATTTTGGCTATTTTTGGACAAAAAAATGACTTAATCTGTTTCTTCCTTCTTGGTGTACTTTCAAGACCTGTTTTTAACCTTAATAGGACTTGAACTCAGCCTAGATTAATTAGATTCCATGAAACAAATTCAAATCTAATCAATGGCAAATGATCTTGGTAGATTATCCTAGGATCTCCACCAAAAATTACACCAACAGCTCACAAATTGAATTTTTTTTGGATCAAATGAATACCATGCATTAAATGCAGGTTCAGAGGTGCCCACACTGTGGACAGTACGGATTTGGACCCCTACCAAGTTTGGGATCAAATCTCCTCACCAAAATCAAGATTCTAGCTTGCCCTCTCAATACTAGCTTTTAGCATTAGATCAATGGCTTATGCTCTTGTACTTGGCTCTGATACCTTGTGAAAGTACTGTACTTTAGGACCATAAATGGATCTACAGAAGATCCACAAGAGTGGTTGGATGCTTGCTTAACAATCTATCAAAAAACTAGACACAAAAAAGTTGATCTAGATTGGCAGTTTGACAAACAACAAGCATTAACAATCAAAAGCTCAACATTGAAATCCGAGCCCACACGTGTGTACTACAGGCTGTAGTATGGCCTTCAACCTGAGAAACAAGTAGAAATTGATTTGGTTTCATTTGGATCACAAAAACTCAATGTACATAGTGAACTAGCTTGAGATTGCCAATGAGCTCCAAAAATTTTCTATCTTCTCACTATGGGAGCTTGGAATACATAGCAAATTTGACTTCCTTCTTGAAGTTAGGTGGATTTCCAGCATGTAATAAGGAAGTTAACTCACTCTCCTTGACCTAAAATGAAACCCTAGTCTATTTCCTAGAGTTATGCTTGGTAGGTAGCTAGTTGGTCAAATTTTCACCTTAAACTTAGGTGTAGGTCCTATAAAGTAGGGATGACCACCAAATAGACATGACCAACTCTCTTGACTTGACCTAACCTACATTAGGATGGGTTTCCCATGTGGCATCATGGCCTCACATGTGTGGGACCCACTTTTGTACACAATTTACACTATTCTACATGGTTTTTGATCAAGCTAGATTTGCCAATTTTTGACAATTCTCCACAAAAACTTCTACAATGTTGAGCATGCTTCATCGCTTGGACAACAGATAGTATTTGTGAAAAAGTGCCATACAAAAATATATATGAACCGTCGCTGATCCATCACTGGACAATGGATCCATACCATCACGTTTATCACCCAGAAAGCTGGAAACCATTCGTATGTAGCAAAGAGATGAAAGCACTGGTATGAAATGAGCAGAACCACGTACCATAAAGTAGAAGCAGATGACTTCAAGCCAGGTAGGGCACAATCTTTGTCGTGAGCATATCTTCCAACCTTCTTCTCACCGTATAGTAGAGAAAACTCATCCAAGAATAGGTTATATATAGTGGTTCCGTAGGAAGTATCATGGAAGCTCCCTTTCAGCCAAAATTGGTGGAAAATTACTTTTTGAAAAGTGTCATACTTGGTTGGGTTGGCAACAAAGGCTAGGAACATCAAATCACATATGTTTGTTAATAGCTTGACCAAGGGTGGTAACTTCTGATAAAGAAGAGTCCATGAGAGAGAGAGAGAGAGAGAGAGAGAGAGAGAGAGAGAGAGAGAGAGAGAGAGAGAGAGAAAACCCACCAACCGACCCGCAGCTAGTGAATCCCTTAGGGGGCAGTTAGCTCCCCGTAAGGGATAGCTAACTGCCCACCATCAGACCTTTAATACATTGTGGTAGATCATAGGACAAACCTGGAAAAGTATTAGTCAAAAACAATTTGTTAATGATAAGGCAAAGTTTTTTCCTCATAAAACCATTTTTCTGAAAAGCGTCTAGCAAGATTGCTACCTCTTTTATAAAAGTATCGTGATTGTTGCAGCAATACATAGCAGAAATAACCTGGGAGATAATTACTTTGTACGAGTTGTAGATTGGCCTATTGGAAGCCAGATGTATGTACTGTAAGTATTGAAAAGGTAAGTCTCTTCTTTTATCAAACTTTGAGAGCTGATAAACACCAGTGCCATGATTAAAAGTAATCAAAATGTTTAGAAAACTGGTGGTGTTTACTTCACAAGACTTTTTTCAATATCAATATATTCTAAAGGATAAATCCAGAAAATGATTTCTGGTTTTCTAATCTGATTCTTATCCATAAACACATCTATATTGGGATTATTAATGAAGCAAATGTCATCAATATATCTAAATGAGTGACAAAAATCATTCATATCTTTTTTGAGACCTAACTTGGCTAGTCTCCTAATAAATTGAGCTTCAAAGAACGCAAGATACCAATTACACCATGTAGGTGAGCATGAAAAACCCATCGGTATACCATGAATCTGTCTCCAGATTTTGTTTCCTAATCTGACGATACAATCACCTATTAGGAAGGCATTCCACAAGCATAAGAGATTTTTATCGATATTGTATCACCCTTCTGACTTTTTATTTGCCCATGACCATTTAAAGGCATCCCTTTCTTGTTCCCACTTGAAACTCAGAAGCACCTTATTAGAATGTTTGAAAACATAAATAATGGATTTGTTCATGCCATCTGAAGGTATGTTTTCATAGCATTTAGAAATATCTGCAACCCATACATTGGTAATCTTGGATGGTAGATTGAGATAAAAATCAATCGAGGACTCACACTGCCAAAATAAGCATGTATCCACATTTAGGATACCCTTGTATGTTTTTGCCTTAAGACCTGCACCCTCCTTGAGGAATGGTGACAGCATACCAAGAGCTCATGTTAGGAATTTTGCGAGTTTAGTAAAGCAACAGTCATGCGCATTGGTAATCCATCTAAAAGATTCCTTGTGGGCTTTGTATGTACATAGTAGATACAGTAAAGAGTCGTTCCCCAGGAAGATGTTTGGTAAAAACCCAATTAGCTTTTCCATGACATATGTGATAGTTTCCATAACTGAGTTTTCTTGATCATTAGGAAAGGGGTTGAAGTCAGGACTGTTAAGTCTATCTAGGGCAAGCTTCCGTACAAGGAATTTACATATGAAACTGGGATTGTGTTGTACCTTGTCAAAGCCATTGATGTAGAGCAAATTTGTGAGCCATTGTCTTTCATTTTTAGCAGTTTGCCTTTTGATAGGTAGGTCGCTCTTTGTGCTACTTTGCCCTTCATTTCCAGTAAATTGTCTTCTCTTCCCTATCCCTGATGCAGATACCACGAAGTTTGGATTGTTGAGATTAAAATTGCCGGTTCTTGCGCTTGTGTTTTGAAAGTATTTATCTTGGAGAGTGGAAAAGCTTGGTCGTTTAAGGAGGCGTTCTATCTCTCGTATATTTTCAGCATCGCTGAGGTGTGATAAGAGTTTGGCAGAAGAATCTTTGGCAAGCTCAATAGAGGCATCAACCATGTACTGTCGAATGAAAAGAAAGGTAAGGTGTGCCTTAACCACATCTCTAGCGGGCTTATGTAGCCATAGAAAGAAAGCATTCATTTGGTTTTGGAGAGAAGCACCAGGGAAGAGCTTGCCTAGGTTGTTCATCATCTACCAAATGGCGTGGTCAAACCAGATAATGGATGAATTGTTTTTGCATTTATCACCACATCTACATTTAAAGAATGGTCGCTTTCAGTTCTAGATTCTTGCTTGGTGAAGGTTCACCATATTAAAGCCAGTCTCAAAGTGTCCTCTGATTTTGGCCCAGGTTTGCTCAAAAAGGCAATGAGAAGACTCAAATTTGTTCATGCGAATAACAGTATCAAAGGCTATTGGAGCTTCAAGAGAAGGATTTTTGTGTAAAGCAGCAGCGGACTTGCAAACTTCTATTTCTTTTTCAGTAAGATGGGACATCAAGTTCCAAAGGTCGATAGGCACAGGGGCAAGAAAATTGATAGTAGGTAGGCTCCAAATAGGCGGTAAAGGCAGATTTGAACTCAATAGTTCTGCTGGGTACAAAAGGAATTTGACAGTTTTTGGATTGGCAGTTATCACCAATATCACAAATATCTTGAGAAAACAATTCAAGCTGGGAAGCATTGTCCTCATCAAGCTCATCTAAAAAGACCAACGGGTGTGGTGAAAGCGGTGCATCAGAGGAAGTATGTGGCACATCAACAGAGGAACTACCATTTTCATTCTCAAGGCACGCAAAGACTTTCCTAGTATGTAGATTAAAAAATCTTTCATCCTCTTCAAAACTTTTGACAAATTGATTGAGCCGACCATACAAATCTTCTACCAGAATCAAAGTATCCTTTTTTTTTTAACAAACTCTAGATAGATCTTAACCCAATCCAAAGTCCCCAACAGATCAGTCAAACACAAAACCTTATCCTCAGGTCCAGCAGAACAACAAGTAGCCCTATCAGTGTCAATGATAAAAGAATGCATCATTATGGCCTTTTTCATACAACAAATAAGTGTCTGAATAAAATGGTTGGGTGGAGGTAGGGGTTCTCCATAACCCAAAAGAGCAGCATCTTGAAACCATCCTGTGGACTAAAATATGAAAATAGACCTTTGTTAGCTTATGAACAGGATAAAAGATAAGGGTTTAGTACTATTCCAACCAAGGAATAGTCGGAATTACATCACAAGGATGCAGAGAGAGAGAGATACACAATTTCACATAGTTCCTTTTGACAAAGCAAGACCAAATCCTTTGAAGCCTTTATTCATAAACCAACAAGGTACAATAAGACTGAAAAGTAAAATATAGTACAGTAAAGCACCATATAGCATAACCACTCTCAAAACGTCCAACTGATACCCGCCACCATCCCACAACACAAAATTGCACGAGTTAGTATAGTGGGGTAGACAGGTGTCATAGCTGAGCGTTAGTTGTTATCCATGTCCAAAAGAAGTTATACTACTTATCAGCATAAATAGCATTTTAAATCACAATCCAGTCTTTCCAAACGCAAAGACGATTTTTTAGCGATAGGCCAAGCCCCTCCGTTACTGTATCAGGACGAGTGCCATGCTCCATGCTGATCAATTTTTGGGCATTGGTCCATATCAGTTCATTTCGTTTAAAGCATAAGTATGAATAGTTTTCACCGTATATATTGCTTATCACTAAAAGAAATGGTGTGAACACGTGTGCCGGTGTCAGAGCAAATCCATGTTATTCTAATCCTGGTGACTTAAGAAACGTCATGCACTATTGTCCATACTCTTGAGCATATCCATGCTTTCCAGTCGTATCTCACCATAATCCGATATGACTACTGAATGGGTAATAAATTTGTAAAAGCCATGGTTGAATAGTGTAGTTATGAAAAAACTTACGTTTATTGTAACTCCATATCCAACCCATGGTCGATGATTTGGATGGCGACCGATAGTTTAGAATGATTTATGTGATTTATGTGTGTGTGTGATTTATGTGTCCGATGATTTGTATTCGATGGGGTGTGTGATTTAAGTGTTCAGCCGAATGTTTGAGGTAAGTGATCAGCCGAATATTTGTGGTAAGTGATCAGGCGAATGTTTGAGGTAAGTGATCAACCGAATGTTTGAGATAAGTGATCAGCCAAATATTTGAGGTAAGTGATCAGCCGAATGTTTGTGGTAAGTGATCAGTCGGATATCTATGGTAAGTGATCAGCCGAATGTTTGAGGTAAATGATCAGCCGAATGTCTGTGGTAAGTGATCAATCGGATATCTATGGTAAGTGATCAACCGAATGTTTGAGGTAAGTGACCAGCCAAATGTCTGTGGTAAGTGATCAGTCGGATGGGTGGATAAGCCCGTTGATGACGGGCGGCTGGAGGTCAAAGACAACAGAGAATGTGTTAGTATGAAATGTGTGTTTGTATGCGGTGCAACTCGTTGGATGCCACTTGCCAGTTCTAGACATCGGATGCAACTCGTCGGATGCAACTCATCGGATGTAACTCATCGGATGCAAATGTAACTCGTCATATGTAACTGCAACTCATCGGATGCAACTCGTTGGATGCAACTCGTCGGATGTAACTCGTCGAATGTAACTCGTCGAATGCAACGTCGGATGTAACTCGTCCGATGCAACTCGTCGGATGTAACTCGTCGGATGCAACTCATCGGATGTAACTCATCGGATGCAACATCAAAAAGCCCGTCATTGACGGGCAATTGGGATCGGCCAATATAGGGTAGCAGACACACAACACTCTTCCTCACTTTATGGCCCTCCCACCTCATTTTTGTCCATACCTGTTTCTTGTTACCATCATGAACCCTCCTTATACTTCTTTTTTCTTCTCTCCTCTCTTTTGTGTCTTTTTTGCCCCCTTGACCCCCACTTATTTCTTTGGCAGAAAACCCCCAATTTGTTTTCTTAAACCTCCTAAACCTCCCCACCCAATTTTTTCTTTTAATCCCTCCTTGCTATTTAATAAGTCTCTTTTTTATGGTATTAAGCCTCATCTTTGACAACTTCCCCTCTTTTTGTTATAGAACCAACAAAAACTCCTTTGTTATTGCATAAAAATTTTCCCTTATGTTTTTTCCACCCCCATGTTATGAAATAGATCTTTCTTTAACTTTTCCTTATTTATTGTCAAACTCTCCTCTCTCTCTCTCTCTCTCTCTCTCTCTCTCTCTCTCTCTCTCTCTCTCTCTCTCTCTCTCTCTCTCTCTCTCACCCACCTATAATGGTTAATATTGTTTTAATCTTTGTTTTGGAAAATTTAATTATTAATGGGCAATGAAACTTCTCACAATGCATTTAAAGTTTTGAGAATATTTAAGTTAAAGGTTATTTATGAAGTAATGCATGTTACAATATTCTCAAATAACTTCAAGTTGAAAGTTCATAGTTATAGTATTTCATTTTCCATTTTCATTTTCCATCTCTTTGAAACTTCAAATTTCTCAAAGACTTAAACTTCAAAGTTGAAGTTTTAAAACTTTTGCATTGATTAGGTTTTATGAGATTACATAGATTCCAATTAGATTTTATGAGATTACATAGATTCCTTGTCCATTTAGATCCTTCAATTTTCAAAGTTCACAAAAGAGTTAAACTCCAAAGAACTTCAAAGTGGAAGTTTTAAAATTACTTCAAAGTTGAAGCTTTATAGAAGGACTTTAATTTAAAGTTAAATTTTTATACTTTCACCTTAATTAAATTATGTGTCCATTTACTTAAACTTTCACAATTAGATAGATTCCTGTGTTTATTTACTTAAAGGTCCACATTACATAGATTCTTGTGTCCATTTACATCTTTTTTAAACTTCATAGTTCACAAAAAGTTAAACTTCAGATAGTGCAAAGTTGAAGCTCTAAAATTACAACAAAGTTCACAAAGACTTCAAAGAATTTAAGTTTTAAAACTTCCACATTGAATCCATTCTTTTATGGGCCCTACCCTCAATGCACATGAATGTATATATGTGTGGGGAGATGCACTTTTCCCATACATAAACAAAAGTTATAACTAAAAAATGTGTCAAAAGTGGATGTATGGGGTGCCCACCATACATCCTCACCATGCACATGCATGTGTCCAAAACCATAAATAGTTTTATATATATAGATAGATATGTGTGTGCATGTGTTTGTGTTGTGTATGTGTATGTGTATGTGTATATATATGACTATATGTGTATGTCTATGAGTATGTCTACGTGTATGCATATATGTATGTCTATGTATGTGTATGCATATGTATATGTATATGTATTTGTGTATGTGTATGTATATGTATCTTTGTATATATGTATGTATATGTATCTCTGTGTATGTGTGTAAATATATGTCTGTGTATGTGTATGTGTACATAAATATGTATGTGTTTGTATATGTATATGTGTACGTGTACATTTATGTATTTCATAAAGCCAACCAACCTTCGATGTATTTGTATGTATAAGTGTATATGTATGTTTATGTATATGTGTATGTGCATGTATATGTGTGTGTATGTGTATTGTGTGTGTGTTTTTGAACCTATCAAATCTAAACAAAACTGCACATTATCACCACAATAACAAACATACGAATATCAAAGTAAATCAAATTTGTATAGAGTCATTACAGTCAAACATATCATATTGACCAAACCTAACAACGAGCAAAAGCTCTGAGTTGAGGAGAATATGCTCACCTACATCCATCACAACAACAATTGTGTTAGAACAGGGACATTATTGTGGGAACTACAGGTGTCTACACATATTCTTAGTTGTTATCCATGTCGCAACAAGTAGTCATTGCCAAGTTAGGTGACTCTAATTTTGTCCATATCATGAGTAAAAAGTCAGACATTGTTTCAGCTTTACTCAAAGTTACAAAATTATAAGGTTAACAGTGTATAATTAGTGCTTGAAAGTCAACAATTACAAAAGTATGACTAAAGTAGACAATTACATCCAGACTAGTTTTAAAGTAGAGTTCACTGACTATCTGCCATTACCCTTTTCAAAATGCTTATCGGAGCACCATCCCTTTTTCTAAGTAACAACTTAGAAAAATGTTTATTGCAGTGTCAATTTGAAATTGTCAAGATATTACCGTCCACAAATAAGTATACATAGACTTTAACAGACAAGTCTAATCCAAGTCATATAACTAAACCCATCATACCATTTATATTAGAAATAGTTGAAGTGTAGCCAAAGGTTTAAACAAAAAGCAGTACACTTCAAATGAAACCTTGTTAATGAAAGTTAAGCATCAACGAGTAGTAGATTCATGATCATGGCACTTCAACTCTTCATACCTGTTAGTAGCAACAACCATATTGAGGGGATTAGAAGACTGTTCACACGAATTTTTTCATTGTTAACATTCAGAGTGTTGTACGAAGTCTGATCAAAGAAAATCAAGACAGTTCGTTCATTGTGATCATAGTAGGTTACATCTTCCACCAACTTCATGGGATAAAAACTGATACAATCATAACAGCAACATTGAACATTGTCAAAAACGATTCATAAAGGACCTAAATATTGTATCACTATACATTCTTAAACGCTAAACTATGCAATGTATTTGGTCAAGATAACAAACAACTCACCAACATTATTGACATGCTTGCTTACTGGATTCAATATTGTCAAATAAGGTGCAAATATAGATCCCGACAACCCTTCCTTGCAGACCGCTCCCAAACTACGTTTATTTGTTGTGTGGCATGGGCTATGCTACAACTTCCACTTAGGAGAATGCAAAACCTTAATTTGAAATAGGCTCTAGTTGGTTAAGGGTTTTCACTGTAGGCCTCTACAGTTGTACACAGATTTTAAACTTTGGCATTCACCAAAGTGATCATGTACAGTTGCAGATGCCTACATCTAAATGTTTGCAACAATAAGAGCCTCTCCAAATTAAAGGTTACATTCTCCTCGGTGAAAGGTGTAGCAAAGCCTATGTCAAACAACAATAATATTCACCAACTGCAAAAAAAAAAAAAAAACATTTACATTTATTGGAATGTACATACATACATATACACACCCATACATACACATACATATGTACATACAAATACACATACACACCGATAAATACACACACACACACATTTACAAATTTTGTTATCTCTTTTATTGTGCTAACAATCATAGGATTATATCACTAACATTATGTTATCCTTGATGACAGCAAGACTATGCAAAAAAGGAAGGCTACTGAAATACAGTGAAAAATGTGACCAGAGTGGCAAAAGGAAGAAAATTGAGAAATATTAAAACAGTGATGTCTCTTATGGCAAAATAAAAGACAGGCTGAACTTATAGTCGGATTTTATTTTCAAAACTATTTCATAAGATGACTTCCAGTAGATTATGGAGATAGATGAGACTCATAGACATTTTGTATCTACTGGTTGATTAGTTGTTATGATTATTGCAGTAAACTATATCTCAAAACGTCTATATGATGTTTATATTGACTTTGACATCCTTGGCTTGAGAGGATTGTTTATAAAGTTTATTTTTCAGAAAATTATTGCTAAAATGATACTTACTGTTATTTTAGCATTTTCGATTGTCATTATTTGTACCGTCTTTCTCTGTTACTTTAGTTCACTGTAGTGGTGCAGCTCGAATCCTTTTCTTTTATTTTCAGCTCCGTAGGTTAGTCCCATATTATGGGTACCCTTCAGATACTGTAGGATTCGTTTTGCCATTTGCCAATGTGCCATGCCAGGATTGGAAGAGAATTGGCTTAAGGCGTAAACAGAGAAAGCTAGATCGGGTCTGGTACAAATTGTAAGGTACGTAGACTACCAACTAAGTTTTGGTAGGGTATATCTGCCATATTTTGTTCTTCCTCTTCCGTTTTTGGGCAATCCTGCTTCGTCAGCTTGGCTCCAGTTGTCATTGGTGTGGCCTTTTCTTTGTAGTCCATCATGTGATACTGCTTGAGCACCTTTCTGGCATATTCAGAATGACTCAAGTGCATTTCGCCCTTTGTTCGATCTCTTCTGATCTCCAGCCTGAGGCATTTCGTTGCTTCTCCTAGTTTTATGATTTCATAACTATAAAAAATCCGACTCTTTGTGTTTTTGATCAGCATCAAGGAATTTCCTATCATCAGGGAATCATCCACGGAAATAGTCAGTATCACAAAATCTTTTCCTACTCTTTTTATGTAGATATTACAGTCCGATTGTGTAGGATTGAAGTCTAGAGACTTCAGAAGACTATCGAGCTTCTTATACCAAGCTCATAATGCTTGTTTTAGACCATAGATGCATCTCTGCAACCGACAGACATATTGTCGATTGTCGGGGTCTTCAAATCCTTCAGGCTGCTTCATGAAGATTTCTTCCTCTAGATCTCCGTGGAGAAAGGCTGTCTTCACATCAATCTGGTGAATTTCCATATTATGTTGTGTGGCGTATGCAAGGAGTAGTCGTATGCTTTTTATCTTGACCATCGGCGAATATGTGTCGAAATAGTCAACACCATATCTTTGTATGTAGCCCTTCGCGACAAGCCTTGCCTTGTAACAACCAATGGTGCCATCTGATTTCATTTTCTTCTTGTACATCCATTTGGAGTTGATGATCTTTCTGTTTTTTGGCAGTGGCTCTAGTGTCCATGCCTCGTTTTGCCTCATCGACTCGATCTCCTCTGACATTGCATGCTTTCAGAATTCTCCCTCTAGACTATGGACAGCTTCTTGATATGTTGTTGGCTCTTCAGTGAAACCACAGTACTCGAATTGCGTATCTTTGCTCCACTAAAGATTGTCAGCATAATGATTGGAGGTCTTCTTTGTCTTGTTGACCTTCTGGGTTCATTTTGTCGCTGCTCAAACGTTTCTTGTTCGTGGGATTGATCCTTTGCTTCCTCCTGCTCTGGAGTATGTGGCTCAACATTCTGATTTGACATATGTCCTCAATCTCCCTTTTGAATTGGCAGTAGTGTGAAGATCTCATGGCCTCTTTCATCTTTAGTCCAGAGAATGTGGACTCATCGAACTTCACATCTCTGCTCAAAACAACCTTTTTCGTGGTTGGATTGTAGAGCCTGTACGCTTGTGTTCCGTTCGAGTACCCGACCATGATCGTTTGTTCTGATTTATCATCGAGCTTGCTTCTCTTTTCTTTTGGAATGTGCTTGTATGTTGCACATCTAAACACACATACGTATGAGAGATCAGGCTTTCTACCTGTCCACATTTCGTATGGTATCTTATTTTTCAGCGTTGTTGTTGTTGTTGATCTGTTCTGCAGGTGTACGGCTGCAACTATTGCCTGAGTCCATAATGGACTTGGCAACTGCGCCCGTGCCATCATGCATCTGGCTCCTTCGACTAGCGTTCTGTTTCTTCTTTCCGCGACACCATTATATTCTGGTGTGTATGCATGTGTGAACTGATGCTCGATCCCTTGTTCTTGGCAGAATTTTGAAAATTCTTTGCTCATGCATCACTGAAGCTTTCTCACTTCATACTTCTGTTTTAATCTTTTCCATGTTGCATGGCTGCTTTTGCAGTCTTCAATGTGCATGAGTAGATCTTCGTTGATGGACGAAACGATGATCGCCATTGCACGCTCATGCTTTCTGATCCATTCAGCTCTCCTCGGGTCTCCCTCTGGAGGCTGCACCTCTGAGAGTTCGATCACAGACCAGATGCCTTCGCCCTTCAGAAGTGTTTTGATTTTGAATTTTCATAACCTGTAATTTGCCCGTTGAAGGCTGCATGATTGCACTTTTCCTTGGATCTTGTGCTAAATTGCCTTCTCGTCGCTTCGTTGATGCTAGGCCCCTTTGTAATTCATCACTAAGAATTCTTTGCATTGATTGCGCCAAGATGTGTGGTAAAGTTCGTTGGACTTCATCGGTTGCCAATTTATTGACTTCCTCAGTTACCATTGGCGTGATGGATTCTACCATCTCTATCTTCTATGATGGTTTTACTTGTTTGTCCGAGGGTATCTTTCCATACTTTGGGACTTTTACTAGATTGTCTTCTTCCTCACTCGTTTCATAATCCGGTGGCACTAAGACTTTTCTTTTGTAGTACGTTCGAGGTGGAAGGGTCACCCCAGGTGCATGTCGGTCTACATAGGCCAAATGCCTCATGGCTATTTGTGAATTTCTCATCGAGCAATCTCGCATGTATGATTAACTCCGCATTGTAAACACGAGGGATCAAATGTTGATCGATCCCCTCGATGTGGACATTCAGCACGACGGTGTTTTCCTCCACATCCATAGCACCTGACTGAGTGCAGTATGCCATCGCCTCTAAGTTGGTAGGCATACATCGGTAACAAATTCCCCTTAGGATCTTTCACAAAATAGACTGGTAGGCTGTTATGGTCCTCCATTGAGTTTGGTGACATGCAAGAGGATATAACCAAAATTTCTACCTTGCCACTGGTTGTTGAAGAAGCTCGTGATTTAGGTGGATCAATCTGGCGTCCATCCTTTTGGTGAGCTCCTTGTTGGCTTGATTCTACTTCTGACCGTTGAACAGTTGGATCTTGCCATCGACGAACTTGTTGCTCTGCATTCTGTCCTTTTAATAAGTGTGGATTCTTGATTGGACGCCTGGTGCTTGGATGATCTCCAAAGTAGAAGGTACATTCGTCCTTTTCAAGAAAATTGACTGTGCGAGCATAAGCTTGAGGACGGCCTAAACTTGAAGTGCAAGGTTCTTGGTCTTCCGCTGCACTTGATCTGCTTGACTTTGCTACACTTAGTCGCCTTGCCTGGGGTTCCATTCTTGGTGGATCATCACTCATTGTTGACTCTTGTTCCTCTGATTTCCCATCTGATGATTCAGCACTGTGATAGGGAGCATTCGTCATCCCATGTTACAGTTCCATCATGGCAGCATCCTTACAAAGTTGTGCAGGCGACGCATAGGATGCGAATTCTGCCATATCAGATCTGATCTTTTTGGCAGTCCAACATAGTATTTTGCCATGACAATCCATTTAGGAATCGGTGGATTACAATCCTTCACTAAATGGAAGATCCAATAGGTGTAGTCTCGGATTGTTTAATCAGGAAACTTTTGGGCAAGAGCACCACTTGGTTGCCTTGGATGGGGGAAAAATCATCAAATAACATAATGTCTAAACAAGAAAAAATTCACACCTTTCTATCACGAATGCGGATATGGGTATTGCTACAAGAACTGTCCAGCTCGACTGCTCCACTGATTTTGATTACCATCAAACCAAGACCAGCAGTTCATTCCATTCCACGAAGAGCCAATGGACCAGCTGCATCATTTATGGTTGTCACGAGAGCTCAAAAGCATAAAGAAGTTGCTACTAGACCACCACCTGCAGAATCTATACCACTCATTGATCAACCTTTTGCATCTGGGGTCTATCCTTACCTCCATTCTGAGAAGAAAAAATACCACAATATGAGACAATGGATTAAAGACTTACAAGAGGAAAGCATTGAAAAATGCCAAAGCTGCAGCTGCAACTCCTCCTGTAAATGTTCTACCAACAGATTTCATCAAAGGTTTGATGGTAATACTCAATTATTGTCGTACCATACTTATCTCAAAAGTATGAAAATGTAGCATAAAAGAGTCGACTGCTTATTGATGTGATTATAGATGAAAATGGTTCATTTGTTGTTCTTGGTACATAACTCGTTGTCAACAGACATTTAATGAAATCGGTGACCAGTATCACCAGTTAGAACGTGTCTTCAAAAAACAATAACAAAAGGATGATTGATCTCGACAATTCTCATATTGTACGTATTTCATTAGTGGGAAATAACATCCGACTTATCGGCCAGATCGATATATCGGTCTGTGCACCTAATTAAGTTTGTCCGACAAGAAAGGCATTGTTGCATCAATAACTTTGATACAGAGAAATTCACAAACGTCTCAGAGCAATGTAAACAAAATCCGAAAATCCATCCTCAACAATAGATTGTCGCTCATTCAACCGAACGGTTGATCTCAAATTTACAATGTTCAAGTATCCATAAGTAAACTTCAATCAATTTCGCTTTACAACAACACAGTGGATTCTTTAGGATTTGTAAGTATGAACATTCAGCAGTGAAAATAAAATAGTGATTATGAATGCCATGATCACAATTAAGTTCAAAACAATCGATAGTTCAATTACAAAAGCAATTAAACAGATGATTAGTTTAAAGACAAGCTCCAATTTCGAATTTACAGTTGAACACTTACGACAGTATCAAGGCTAGAAGTATTGTCTAACCAGAGTAACCAAACACATGCCAAATTCAACAAGCGAGAGAATCAACTATTAAGGACAGAAGCACTCAGCAAGCAGATAGTGTCTGAAGGCAAAGAGCACAGAAAACTCAAAGGACTTAAGACTCTCTTTGTTCTCCTTTAAACTCGGTAATTATAATGAAGCGTTTGTGGAGTACATATAGAGGGTCGAGTGCGAACATACGCATCTCTTGACAACCGATATGTCGGTTCTTATTTATATTTACCTAATTAATTCTAACCAATTAGAAAATTACAAGTGTTTGTGGAGTACATATAGAGGGTCGAGTGCGAACTACGCATCTCTTGACAACCGATATGTCGGTTCTTATTTATATTTACTTAATTAATTCTAACCAATTAGAAAAGTACAAGTGTACAAGTCTTATGTGGCATCTTAGTCACACGACTTTATTCCAATGAGAAACGAGCACGTGGAAGGTTGCAACGTCTACATGAGGTGCGAAGAATCTGAATCATCAAGAATTTTTTTATTTTAGAGTTAAGGCTTTTTTTTAAGGTGCGTGTCATTTCATAAGTTCCCTTCGTTTTATAATAGTCCTTCCTTTAGATTCATTTAGTTGATATCTTTCCTTCGATATATCGTTGAATCGGATATTATCTTCATCATTTGAATAGGTTGATTGAGCTTTTGCATCACAATAATAATAATTCACGAAAAAAAAGTGCATGTAATAGGGCATTACATATCCCCATCCTCAAATGTGAAGCGTCGTCACAAACAATCTAGATTAGCAAGAACTTCAAAACTTCGAAAGATATTTTTTCATGCATTCTATAATGGATCTCGAACATTCATAAAACATAACAAAGTATTCAAATAGAATATATACAAAAATATGTACATTCATTCTAGATCATTTTGAAGTCTCTACAAGAGCTTCTCATCTATCTCTATTTGTCTTTGGATCTTTAGCTGCTTGGCCTCATGGTATTGCCTGATAATTTGGTTGCCGAACTCGGCTAATCTGATCCGTAAGAATGCTCTATTATAAATAGCGACTATAATTGTGTCGTCTTCAGTCATTCCCTTTCGTGGTAGGACAGACTGCATCAGCTCAACATTTATCCTCATAAAAGAGCCGTCGAGGTAAAGGCTCTGCATTGCTTTGAGCACTTTGGCAATAAAGTTGTTGAGTCCATTCACCAAATAGGTAACGAAATTTTTGTGGTCTTTATGGACTCTTTATCCCGGAGGGTGCAGGCTATATTCTCATGATGCAGGTGGTAGTTTACCTCCCAGTCGATGTATATACTCCAAAGTTCTACGCAGGACACATCCTCATCTTGCAAAAGGTTCTCTTTGTCGAACCGTGCAAAATTTGATTTTTTCTTTGGCATGTAGGTGCCCTAAAAAAACGTTTAAGGCCACTGTGTCGCATTTTTCATGAAGGTGCAAAAAAGACAAAAAAGATGAAGGTGCCTTAAAAACGTTTAAGACCACTGTGTCACAATTTTTGCGAAGGTGCGAAAAAGGCGAAGGTGCCTTAAAAACGTTTAAGGCACAATAATTCTTACCTCTCCAAGGATCTCCATTCTCATCTCGCACCCACTCGCCTTACCTGGCATTATCCTCGATGTAGTATGTGAATGGATTCAAAGGAGTGGATTTACTATTTTGAAAACAATCCTTGTTATAGCAGCCACCTGGCGTCCCACTCCTATGATATACTGCCAAGATGACAAATAACACACAATGAGTATTGTAAATTATCTTACCTCCATGTTGAGTGAGTAGAATGGTGTGTCAATGCACCTTATAATCTGATATCCCGATTGGATGACGTTATGCTTTTTCGAAAGATTCATGATGGCGTCCTTCTCCATGGAATTGTGTATGATGATCAGATTTCCCTCATCTACAAGCACCCTATTTTCCAAGGCAAACATTCCCTCTACATCATCGAGGTCATACTCATTCCATTTGGAAATCTCAAGTTTCATGCCACCAATAAACAACCCATGTGGATCACGATCACAATGCAAGGTGATGTAGATCTCATGAGTTCACCCTCGATGTGTAATCTAGTCTCACCCACCCATGAGTTTTCAATCACATCTTCCACATGGCTCACTCTTGGCAGAATTTCTTTCTTATTTAGCGCAGTAGCAAGTAGGAAGCTTGATTAATTCAAAATGGTTACCTTTCTAGGTGTGATGCTCTCTCTCTCAGTAGCGACCGAATAGTTTGGGGAAGGTGCTCGGGCCTCCCAAACCTCTAACTCGAGCATAAGATGAGGCACGATAAAGATGGTATAAAAATACAGCTTATTCATATTTTGGCCCCCAAGATGCATTTAAACCTATAAATATAGGTTGGTTCTTAAATAAGTCATGCACTTTAGGGAAGGAATTCTCAAAATAGTAGAAGTGGTTAATGAAGCTGGCACAACTTTTTGTAAGCAGCCAAACTGACTCATATTTGACACCTTCTTAACAAACTGATCCCTTTGACAAGAACGTATTTGTATTTTTGTTAACAGATTAACCATTGCAACTCCGTTAAATTGCAGCGGCCTCTTCAAGAACAAACTCGCACACTATCATTATGACTCGAACATCAGTTGCACGAGTTCCTAGACCCTTGTGCAAGCTCCTTCCAGTGAAAAAAGTATGAATTTTGAGCAGTTAACACCATTTTTTTGTCATTTTTGGTCAAAACAAACTCGGACATAGAGAGTCAATAGACATTCAATGAAATCACTGACCAATATCACCAGTTAAAATGTGTCTTCAAAATACAATAAGGTGTGAGACCTCCAATGGCACTATTAGTCATTCTATTACATAGAAAGTTTGTACATAAAATAGCTTCTCCCCAAAATGAAATAGGAAGAGATGCATCTAATCTCAATGCTTTAGCACACTCACATAGTGTTCTATTTTTCCTCTTGGCCACCCCATTTTGTTGTGGAGTGTATGTGCAAGTAAACTCTCTTCTAATGCCATTAATTTAACAAAACTCTTTCATACTTTTGGAGATGTACTCCCCTCCATTATCACATCTTAATACTTTCAAGCTAGCATTAAGTTGCTTTTCTACAAGGGTTTTGAACTTCACAAAGGTTTTAGACACTTCACTTTTCTTAGACATCAGGTAAATCCAAGAGTATATTGATTTATCATCAATAAAAGTGACATACATAAGAGCTCCACCATTAGATTCATGTGAAAAAGAGTGAACATCCGAGTGAATAAGATTAAGAGGAGAGTTAGATATTGTCAAAGATCAGTTTAAAGGTTGCTTATGAGACTTGGAGAGTCCACAAGCTTCACAAAGCTTGCCACACTTGGATATGGCTTTGGGAAGTCCAATTGCTAGCTCCTTGTTCACCATGGTCTCCATATCGTTGAAGTTAGGATGGCCTAACCTCTTGTGCCAGAGCTCCACTTGAGAGAGCTCCTCCCTTGCCATGTTTACACTTCCAACCATCACATTAGCATCCAACTTAAATAACCTTCCTTGTTTAAAACCATTAGCAGTGTGTGTGTGTGTGTGTGTGTGTGTGTGTGAGAGAGAGAGAGAGAGAGAGAGAGAGAGAGAGAGAGAGAGAGAGAGAGAGAGAGAGAGAGAGAGAGAGAGAGAGAGAGAGAGAGAGAGAGAGAGAGAGATCTTTCAAATTAAAAATGAGGGAGAGAGTCTCAAAATACAAATGACTTAGGCATCATATACAATGATGGTAAACCCCTTATGTGCCCATCTCTTTTTGGCCCTCGTATTAGCATAGTTTATGTAAGTTAACATAATTATATTTATCCCAAGTGGCCTGGCTCTAAAAGTAGGTTATTGCTATGCAATTTGTACTGGCTAAGCATTGCAATTTGTTGGACCTGATGCATGGTTTATCCGCCACAATAAGGTTGGCTTGGATCTTAGATATGTAGAATATCAACGCAACTGCCTTACTCTAAGTATAGCCCACAAGGAAGTAATGACAACATAATATGTTTGCTTATCCTTTGAAAAGCTCTTAAACTTTGATAACATGTTCTCAATCTCATCACCTCAAAACTTTCAAAACTTCATCGAGGTCTACATGGGGTCCACAAATGCAACAATTTTATTATGATATTTTAAACACCAATAAATTTTGTGATTTTTGACAGCTTTTGTACCAACAACATTGTATGCAATCAAACCGGGTATCATATTCAAATTATACGTATTGGCGTTGATGTGTAGCTTTCAAACCTGGGGATGTTCCTTTTTTATGCATAAAATGATTCAAACCTAGTGTGAAAGATTCAACTAGTTTAGTCATATTTGCTACATTTGTTTTTATATGGCATTTGAGACCAATTTCATATTAGACTTAGAGTTTGACTTTTCAAAGTTATATTAGTCTAAAATGCATTTGAATGAACACTTTTGGAAAGTGTGGGAAATGTAGAAGTCGAGTTTGAGTAGATTCAAATTTGAATGTAGGGTACACTGAATCTAGTCCCAAAAATAGTAGGGTTTACATTTCGGAGAGAAACCAAGTGGCAATTTAGGTTTAGGACATGTTATAAAAGGATGTAACTCGTGGGAAGAGGAAGAATTATCTCTCTCTCTCTCTCTTATCTCATTCACGCTTATACATGGTCATGTTGGGTTCTACTATCCATTGGTGCACTATACTTGCAATTCTATGTGTAGAATGATCAATAATTACTATTTTTAAATTCACACGTGTGAAATACAACAGCTTACTGTAATTGTACGGACAACAACAGTTCTTTGTGTTTTTAAATTAAGATGTATTAGAGTTTGCATCTCATTTTTTGTGTAGATGGTGATTTTTTCAGATTGGCAAGATTGGAGTTGATTGTTTTCTAACCAAAGATCAAAGAGATATTTTGGATCTTTCACACCTAGGTCTTCACAAACACAATCACATTTTTTATCCAACTCAATTTTGGTGAGGAGACAAGGACATTTTTTTGATTTACTCTACCATCAATATGTACAATAGATATAGGACAAGTAGGCCAAGCCAAGAGGTATTACAAGTAATCGAAAGAGCACAACGCTCCGAAAGTCAAAGAAACATTCAAGGACAGTTGAGTGCACAAAAGCCATGCATCACTCTTATTCAATTTTGCCAATTGTGAGGACCACATGGATATTCAAAATGCCCTTCAAGGTTCATCGTGAAACATGTTTTTAGTCCTAAGATCTAATATGAAGCCCAATTTTACTTCAAAGTTCAACCATGAAACCTGGTTCAATTTCAAACGTTTGCAGGGATTTTTGGAATGTGCAATAAATTCAAAGCTTTTGTTGAATTTAAGCATTTTAATCAAGGTTTATACTATCCAAGCAACCTCACCTTGGGAGAATAACAACTTGCTGGCTCCACAATGCGGGTGTTTTCATGAAGGAGGGGTGTAAGTGGAAAAGGGAAGGCACTTTAAATGGCCTTCCCTACCTTTAACACAAAGTGCCTCTTACCCCTAAGTGGGCATCATAGGTGGCAAAAATAATGATGACATGGATGGGGTAATTGCACATGCCAGGAGAGGTTCTCGTATGTGCACTTACCCATAGGTAAGTGGTGGGGCCAAGGTTCCTAATCAAATAGAACTCCTTTCTATATTATCCGAGTTTAAATTGAGGTCACTTCAAGTTCCCTCATATGTGAAACTTGCCACTAATGTAGGGGCTAGTTGTGAGGGTAAGTCCAAATTTTGAAATGGACTTGGCCCCTTGTGTGGAAAAGATTTGAGATGCAAAACTCTACATCCGCTACCCTAGCCCCCAAAAGCACATGAGTTAGCGGTAGCGATTTGGCACCCTCGATGAAAACAAACACCCGTGTCACAATCTGGGGATGCATAAGCACTAGCTCTCAAAAGTGAGCTTCAAAGTCAACCAATTTGGGAGTGGAGTTTCATTCCTGATCTAACTCTTATTCTTAGAGAATGAGTGTCATGTGAAGGCATCTTTCAAACTTTGCCCTTCATGTTAGAAGGGTGAATGGATATGCCAAGCTTGATTTGAACCTCAAGAAAGATCCCATTCTAAGTCTATCATACAACATGTAGTGAATGGATTAAAGGGTGTACGCACATTTCATTCTCAAGGCAAAATAAGAACTAGCATATGAAGTTAAATGCTGTGCTCCAGCCTAATCACAAATGACTATCACTCACACACACCCAAAGGTACTCCAGGTGGCCATGCTCAGAGGCATGGCTGACACATAGAATTCTCTCTTGCTATTCATGGCCATATTTAATGATTTAGAGTGTTGTTTGTATTTTGCACGATTTTATTCAACCAAACACACTTTTAAGGGGAGTTCATAGGTTAGGGGGAACATTGGAATTTGGTGGGGGGGGGGGGGGGGGGGGGGGGGGGGGGTGGGGGCTGTTTAGGGTCCCACCTTCGGATCACTAAATTAAAGGCCCAGGCGGCGGGTTCAAATCTCCTCGGACTATCTTATTAGCACTCTGGCCTTTTGAGCTCACCACCATTGGATCAAAGCTTCACGGTTCAGATTATGCCACGCTCCATAATGACTCATCATTAAGATCTTTTACTGTTAATCTTGCCACGTGGCTTGCATCCAAGTGGGCGCGCTTTGGAACTCCCTACTCCCTTTGAATACCTCCCCGCTTTGCTTCCTCTGTATATCTCGTTTCTCTCTCCCCCCCCCCCCCCTCTCTCTCTCTCTCTCTCTCTCTCTGCTGCTGCATTTACTTTCCAGATGGATCGATCTTCTGCAAAATCTAGAACTGGGTTTGATTTAATATTGTAGTTTTGCATTGATTTGGCTTCTAAAAGCGAAGCAGTAAATAGCATTCAGCTGGAATTTGGGGAAAATAATCAGGCAGAGAAAGAAGCACAGGCTGCAGAGTGAGAAGCATACTGCTGTTTCAAGGAACAGCAGAAAAAAAGAAAGAAAGGTGCCGTTTCGAGGAGCAGCAGAAAAAGAAGGCAGAGACAGACAGCGTTTGTGGGTTTTGCAGCAATGACAGAGATAAAAAATTGGTTGTTGAAGGTGGAGGAGGGGGAAGAGGGGCGGGATGGCAGGCCCTCTGTTGGTCCAACTTATCGCAGCTACTATGCCAAAGATGGGTTTTCTAAATGTCCTGAAGGTATTCACACCTGCTGGGACATATTCAGGTCAGCACACCAATGCACGATTGATTTGCATGCGCCCAGATGCATTCATTAACCTCTTAGCTCTAACATATGTGCTTCTTTCTGTGCAGCTTATTTGTGGATTTTTATGATTTTAGTGTTGAAACCATTTCTATTGCTTGGTTCATTCTCTGTTCAAAAACTACATATATTTTATGTAGTAAGAATTCAAAGCATTTCTGGAAGTGGGTACAGTTCCCCCACTGCTTTAGACCGAGTATTACTCGTTTCTAGGATGCACTAGAGTATATCTTTGTTCGAGAACTGTATCACATTTTATATAGTAATTTCTGAAAGTGTTTCTGGAGGTGGGTTGAGTTTTACCACCTCTTTCGACTTAGTTGGGCTCACGTTTTGGATGCAACGAATGTTGATTAAGTAGTGTGACTGATTACTTAATAAAGGACTGACCACCCAAATGTGCTTGTATATTTCCTTCCAATTTTCTTGTGGGCTGCTCATTGCACAATGTGCGTGCTTGATGGGTGCGGTAAAGTTAGATGTGAATGAAGGAATCCCCATTGTTTTGGTTTCAAAGCCTTTTCAATCAAGTGCTGATTTTCTAACCTATTTGCATGTTTTTTGTTGCACATTCACAATGTAGGAGTATGCGCTCTGTGCATGCATCTATTGAAAAAATTCAAACTATTATGTCTTTCCTACCAGTTATGTTTAACGTATCCTGATTTGTGTTAGTCTTTTATTATTGAGGCACAAGCTCATGCACGACCTTGGTAGTTTTAGTACTGATTTGTCACTGTTGTTTGTTGATAGTCATTCGGTGAAAAAGTTTCCTGGCAACAAATTTTTGGGTCGGAGGGAGATCCTGAATGGAAAAGTGAGTTATGAATAATCACAACATCATTTTGAATTTTTGTTTTTCCTAAAATACACAATGAAAGTTATTGCTTTGGTATGATATGCCATGACTTTTGTACGTATTTGTCATTCTCAAGGTCAAAGTATGACTAGGTTTGAGTTTAAATGTCATGTCCTCAACCGCAATCGTCCTCTCTTTGCTTTCTGTCATCTTCACAATTTTTAGATTATTCAAGGTCTAATTGCCATTTGGATTCAGATGTAGTAGTATTATCCCCAGATGGATTGGTAGTTGAAGGGTCAACTTGTCAATTGAATGGTGGATTGATAATTTAAGCTGGACACGTGTTGGTTAGGATTATATGTGTCAATCTCCAATTAGAGAACCAGGTTAAGATGGAGCAAGCTGTCTTGATTGAACAATCATAATTAGAGGAATAAGCAATCTTCACAAGAAATTACTGAGATTGTGGTGAGATGATGCCATAATTTTATCAATCTTATTATCTCTCTCTCTCTCTCTCTCTTAATCTGTACAATGCAGATTGATATTCTATAGAGAGAAGGATGATTCTCTTCACCAAAGCTTTAAATGAAGAGATGCTAATTTGTTTCCACACATGATTATTTAGATCCCCTTTAGAAGTTAAGACATGAGAGAACATCGAATGCATACTAGATCAGTCCACCCCACAGTTGCACGACGACACCTATTCAAAGTTGCATGACAGTCATCTAGACATATGCCATTACCTCCAGGGTTCATCAAGACTTTTTTTTTCAGCATGTTGTGAAAGTTGATCTAACTTGACTAATCGATGCTATCTACAAACGCACTAAATTATGAGCTATATATCTCATCAATAATGATGAGGCCCCAAGCTTTATTAATACAACTTTGCTTGAGGCCCAATAATGACCAAACGATTCCTAATGTCTAATAAAGCCAATCAATAATTAAGGGACTCAATGCCTTATACCATAGGGCTCAAAAGTGTGTTCCCATGGTCCACATAGATCTCATGATATTCGGTTCATAAGGCTCCCTCCTTGTTAAAAGCGCTTCTTACATATTAAGATTATTTCTAAATTGTTAATTGTTGGAAATAGTTGATCATGTAAGATTGTACTTGACATGCATGTGGGTGGCCAACTCATCTCATGGGTGTTCATTATGTAATCGAGTGTACTGGTTGTCCATGGTAGAGGATTCTACTATCTAACTTGCAAATCACTTACGAGCTAGTCAAATGTATTAATGTTTAGAGTAGATACTATACTAATTACTTAGATAACTTGTGATTGAGTATATTGTGGTGCTCAATGAGGATGAGCTAACACCTTCCAAAGCAAGGCGCAACCATTAGTATTGATCCGATTGAAGCATGCTATAGCTCAATTGAAAGAGGAGATTAAGAGTTTGAGGATGTTATCTTCACATGTGAGTCTAAATTGTAGCAATTTGTAAGGCAAAAGGAATTTATTTTTGAGCAATTTTGGACTCGAGAGGCAAAATTACAATCGTCATTGGAAATTTGGGCATTGTCCCCAAATCTAGCTATGTATTTTGGGAAATTGGAGTGGGGCACATCTTTCCTATAGAAAAATTGCATCTCTATTCGTTGGGTTTTCTCACTCCATGCCTACAAGAAATCCAAGAGGGGCAGTGCCACATTATCTTCTTATAATAAAGTAGAAATAAGAATGTCACCAAGTCTATAGCCGATGCTACCATCCTGATCAATGTCAAGCTCATACGATTTATAGTCCAAAGAGTGTGGGGGAGAAGGAGCAACCCTGCCTCACCTTGATAGCAATCCTAACATACTAGGAGAAATGTCATCAAGGAAGTTGTCTGTGAGTGTCTGGTAGCTCTATGAGCAGCATGACTTTGAATAGTGCAACGTCTTTGGTCTCTATGTTGACAAACATCATCGTCTTCGCCATCATCTAGGTTAGGATCAATTCATGATCTCCTATGAGAGAAGAAGTACGTGATCTGGACTTTGGAGTTGTGTGATGGAGTGACTCGACTGGACTCGCTGACATAGATCCTTCCGTTATAGAAACATCTCTCTAACCATGAGTCAACACATTGTCGATCCTCATATGCTATAATGGATCTTAGTGTAACAGGTGCGTCTCCGAATAGGCAGTAATCCCTCTGATCTCATAGTATACTGGGCATTGAAATGCTGCTTAGTCTCCACCTCGAATAGTGAACTCATCTGACAAATCTATTATAGTCTCCTCTTATAGGATACCCTAGTAGCGTCTCTTAGTGCACTAACATCATCCATCCCATTCACAAAAATGGTGACCCCATGAATCCTGGTAATTATCACACCATCATGATTGGGCACGTCATGGCAAAGCTGTATGGTATTATTCTCTAGTTTGCGGTTAGTTCAGAAGCAAAGGTCATGAGATTATATGCATTGTGCTAGGCTAGTTTGCGAGCTCATTATTGCACTACAGACCATATCTTCACTCTTCGAGCTATCATCGAGGAAGCCAGACATAGGACTCTAGGAGATGGAGGGTTTAATGTTGTTTTGTTGACTTCAGGAAAGCCTTTGATTCTTGTCCACACTCTCTTCTCATCCAGAGGTTACGTATTCTTGGTTTTTCCATTTAGACTTGGCAGTGATGGCACTCTATGAGTAAGTCCTGTTTTTGGAGTGACACTGGCATCTCAGACCGTGTATGGAGCACCATTGGGGTGAAGCAGCTCCCTCTCCCCCACACTATGTGGACTATATATTGATGAGCTTGAGAGACTCATTGAGCAATGCGGCAGTACAGGTTGCAGACTAGGAGATATTTTGATTGCCATCCTCCTTTATGCCGATGAAGCCATGACCTCTTTGTATGTGAGATTGCACAAGACCCACCTCTTTGACTCCTAACTTGGTGTCATTGCCTCACCATGATTTTGCTTGATTTGAGGTAATTCCCCTAACTTATAGGAACTTCCAAGATTGACTACTATGATAAGGTACTGATATTTTCCAGATATATACACAAGTAATAACAGGCTCTCACATGTGGGAACCATGTCTCATTTGTCAGAAATTGTCAACTAGTTAACATTTATCAATGTTTTGTTCAAATGGAAATTTTGGCCAATATGCAGTTTAGACTTAAAGATAAACTTTCTAAAGTTGTTTAGGCCTGAATTCTTGTGTCTAGAATGCTATTTTAAGTGGTGTATTGGATCCACACATGTGAAAAAGGTGGTATGGTACAGCCATTGTATGGAAAGAAACAATACTTTATCATTCATTTGCTATTTTTTCAGGTTCTTATTGAGTTTATAGCTTCTATGCAAGTGGATGCCAGTTTTCTACATTGTTAATGGTGCTAGATTTGCTTTCTGTAGTAACCAAAGATCAAAGGGGAAAATTGGAACTTAGTGATTTGATTTTCTTCACATGGTATCAGAGCTTTGGTGTAGGTTATTAAAGGAGTAGCCAGATTTAGCAAAGAATTTGGAGGAGTCACCAATTCTAGAGCATGCTAGATTGATTTCTACAAGTCAAAAATCAAGCATTTTTCATGTGTATAATTGATTTTTTGTAGATCTCTCTACGACTAGAGAGAGCCTGCAGAAACAGTTGGACAATCTTCATGCCTGATGGGGATTAGGGGTTAATATTGCGAAGACCGAGATTATGAATACTTTCATAGGCTTCGTCACAATTTTTGGCATCAAAGGTTTGTCATAGAGGGTTGCACCTTTAAATAGGCCTGATCCCTTGTTTCTCCTATTCCTTAATGTGCTTTTGAGCCATATTTCATCAATACAAATTCAGATCCAAATTTGGTCTCCATTTGTTATTGATTTGAGTCTAAATTGCTACATTGTCTTGTTGCAATGTTCAAGGAATTGCCAAGTGAGTAGGCATTTTTCAAGTTCAATTTATTGGTCTTGTCTTTGGTATGCGGTCGGATGCTACAACTAGACTTGGAAAAGATCATGCTTCCCTCGTCCAGCTAGAGGGGCTCTATTTTTAAAAGTTTATTCAAGACGCCCCGAGAGGATGGGAAACCCGAGACAACGGCTCGATTGAGTAGAGTGGCTAGAATAGGTGAGAGTATTGTTGCAGCATGGATCAACAATTCTGATCAAAGTCCTCTATGTCTGTGGTATGTATGGTCTTCATTCTCTTGATGGCCTCTAGGACCGTGTCAGAGGTGTGAATTCACATGGGCATGGGTAGATGGAGAGGGGTGAGTAAGTGGGTATAGTGTATAATGAGGTACCATATGTGGTCCAAATATGTAAATTGTCAAGGAGCAGAGGTGGGGCATGAGGGATGAATGCATGCTAAAAGGCACTCGTGGAGGAACTATATAGACATTCGACAAGGTGTCTCCCTTCTTGTTCTTCGTAGGCACGTTTTTTTATGACGGAGTGTGCAGTGGAGAGATCGGCAAGCGGTAATAAAGAAGAGCAAGTGGTTCATATAGTCGTGCATTGGGAAACACGGATGTGTAAGGACGACACTCCTCATTGAACCAAGGAGGTTGAATAGGATGAGATGATTTGGAAGAACCTACGTAGGGTTTAGATGGGAAAAATACCGAGGCAGCAGGTATCAAGTGAGGTTGTAAGAAAATTGGCCCGTGACTCCAACGGACTATCATGTGGAAAGTGTAGTAGTGAAATAAGAGCCTCATGGTAGGTCACAATGTAAGGTTGAGCAAAGGTTTATTTGCGTGCAGTGTGATAGAGGATGGTTGACCCCATGAGGTAGTCGACAACATTGTGTCCGCCACTATGAGGAGGAATGTGTAGCTGCCCGAATTGGACCAACAAGCTAAGCCATTATGAATGGCTAACTCATGGCTTTTCCGAGTTGCAACAAACATTGTATCTGGCTAAC
>MU832959.1:0-63618 GCA_029204225.1 Diphasiastrum complanatum | reverse complement strand
TTGGCAATCGATTGATGTGGCCTTGAACATGTGAGCTCTAGGAATCTTGAGCGTTGAAATACCCCAAAGTTATCAAGTTATAAACATAGTAATTTTTAAATAAAGAAAAGACCGCTTCGAATCATCTTGGAAGATTTAGAAATGAACTAAGTCCTTTATTTCATAATATACCTTGAAAGCATACTCCACACAAAATTCCACCACTCTCAAGAGGCCATCCAATTATGAAGTTCATTCTAGTTGCAAAAGCATACCAAGCTTTAATTGTGAAGGAAATCCTTTCCCTTTAAAGGCTCCTTTTTTTTCTTAGAGTTTGAAATATCAAGAACTACGAAGAATTTCAAAGTTATGCCTTTCACCTAAAGCTTGAAAATGTCATGAGCATTCATGCTTTAGGAGTTTTTTTTTTCAGATTAACTTGGACATTAAATGAGAGTATGCCCTTTTTTTCTTTCTTTTTAGAGAGAGAGATGAGAGAGAGAGAGAGAGAGAGAGAGAGAGAGAGAGAGAGAGAGAGAGAGAGAGAGAGAGAGAGAGAGAGAGGAGATAGAGAGAGAGAGAGAGAGAGAGAGAGAGAGAGATGTTATTTCATCAAAGAATTAGCTTATGTATCGAGGACTTTACACTCTTGAGGGCACCTACTTGAATGTGCCAATCTAAGGGCAAGTGTCTCATGGGTGTAAAGCCATGCCCAACGGTAAAGGCCCAACTTTTGTTTTTGAAAACATTTGTAATCCCTTTAATGAGCTACTTGCGCAAGGATATAGTATTCTCAAGGAGGGCTTTACGATTGCTTAATGTTGTGTACATTTTGTTTGTAGGATGTATGTTTCTAACTAATCTCTAAATAAAGTTTCATACTATTTCATGTCACCAACTTTAAATCTTATTAATAGATGACCACAACTTATAAAAATCATAGGCTGGATCTTGAAAAAATAGGTACTCAAATAGTGCACAAGCAACTTGGCTACAAAATTCTTTGACAAATAATCCATGCGGTGGCCATAATTCTACAACATATCCTTATGACAATGATGCTACCATAAGCAACAATGTTATGTAACAAGCATATTTGCCTTTATGAAGGCAACATAATTGGTAAGATTTTTTATTGAATATTGAAACCAATTGAGCATTCAATTTTTGGAACAATTTTTTATGAACCATATGGATTTTCTATTTAACAATGTTGAGATATATCAAACGAAGCAATCCAATATGAAATTTCCTTCCTACATCTATCATTTCATGAAAGTTGGCACTATATGCAAAAAAAAAGTTCCTTGTATAACTAGGATGATGAAACTTAACCATTGAAGAAGTAGTGCTATATCCTCATCACCATGCCTTATTCTTTGGAACAAGAATAGATTTAAGAACCACTAGAAATGCAAGTACAACTTACAAAACTTAGGACATTTTTTTGGGTCAAGTTTTTTTGTAAGAATGTTTATCAATAAAGAAATGAAAGCCTTTTATGGTTTTTAACAATGAGAAAAGTCAAAATCCAAGATATGCTTTGCACCTAACTTTGTCATATGAAATAGTAGAATTTTCATAATACAAGCTGACAAATATTTCTCTAGACCTTAGGCCATGTAATTTTACTCTTTTCAAAATCAAGTCTCATTAGATTTATGACTTTTTTATGAAGAGTATCTTGAAGATGCTCCTCCAAAGAACTTAGACTATGAAGTTGCTTGAAAATCTCTCCAGCAATTTGATCTGCATAGTTGATGAACAACAAGTTCCAACTCCCCAACACATTTGAATGAGTCTCCTTCATTTGAAAATAGCATTGCACCCAATCTCCCAACAAGGCTGCAACATTTTGTTCAAGTATTCAAGAAACTTAAATTCAAAATCTGAACTAACTTTTGTTAGCATATAGTCTAAAGGTTTGCAAGCATTTGATAAGACTAACTTACAAAAATCTAATTGATTGCCAGCTGCCCATTTGGAAACATGCTTGATGCACATTGTCTCTAGTAATTGTAGCCTGCTTAACATCAACATCCCCTTAAAGAAAATAAAGAAATTTTCTTGCATTGAGAATGGAAAAAAGTCAAACATGTGTGTTTGGGGGACGGGTAGGGGGTGGCATGCAATAAACCAAAAGAAAATTTTGTTAGGTAGACAAGCATTATGTCCATTTAAGTTTCATCTCAATAACCCTTACATTATGAAAACAAGCATCTTCTAAGCTACACATTTTAAGCAGCGGAAGCGATTTGAATGAACTTAGTGCATATAGGAGATATTAATGTGTGTGTGTGTGTGTGTGTGTGTGTGTGGGCGCGCGTGCGCATGTGCGTGTGTTTATTTTTTTTAAGAGCAAAAACTTTAAAAATTGGAAGATATGGAAGATGCCCAGAAATTGTATGAGTGAGCCAACAAAGTTAAAAGCAATAGATGACCGTTGAATGCATGTAGTAGAAATGAAGAATACCAAAGAAAAACATCCACATGACTAATAGAAGCAAAGAATGATGTAATGGCTTCAAAGCATATAATGAAAACCCAAGCCATAGTGCCACTTGTAAGTAGTAGCACATGAACTAGCCACAACAAAACTCCAAGCCAATCATAGAGACCAAAATGTTAGATAATCGTGCAAAGAAAATGGTTCTAGAGGTGCAAAGAATCCAAACTATCCAAAGTTAGTACCATAATGTCATCTAGTACTAGCTAGAGGTGGCTTAGAAAATGTACACAGAGCCAAGGTAGCCTAATGGCCTGTATATTGGTAGCAATGTTCTACATCTAGACCCCTAAATTAGTATTGTGTGAAAATGGCTCCATATATACATAGAAAAGAGCTAGTGTAGCTGTGCTAAACCAAGTTGCTTTACATGAAGACAATTTGACAACTTTATAGGATTGTCAAAAGAGCCATACTATTTGATATAGTGTGTACACATTATAGCTATGAAATCTATTTTGAAACTACTATAATATAGTTGGAACATTTTTAGTCTTAAGATTCAGTCTTCCCATGATATACATTAAATTGAAATATCATATGCATAAACCTATGCCTATGTCTCATATGTAAATATTTGCATGGGTGCATGGGCCTATACCTATTATGCATAGAAGCAAAGAATTGTGAATTTAGGATGTAGTTTCATATTCAAAAGAAACATGTGACTCATTGGTGTATGTTTGTTGTTTACTACACTTGGTTGGCTATGCATGGAAGCTATCAACCAACTCATAAACATCTTATGTTCAATTCCAACTCTCATTTCTTTTTTTGCATATTCCTCTTTTATATATTTTATGTGCTAAACTTTCATCAAAATATCTAAAACCAAACATAATGTACCATCCATAAAGGAAGATTATGAAAAATCGAAAATGTAATTCTAAGTCTATAAACGTCTAATCTACAAGCTATTGAAGCTAGATGCAACAATCCCTTGTAGGAAAGACGATGACATACAAATATATTGAGAAGTAAAAGTAATGAAGCAAACAAAAACTCTAAAAATTGAATATTTTTGTTTCCTAACCCTCTTGACATCAGATTATCTGTTAGAATTAATCTAGTGACCTATTATAGGAATACCAAAAATTCAAATGATCCAGTATGATCGATGAAAGAAAAAGTGTCAAAAATGAAATAATAGATAAAACTAAAAGGTCATGAGTTCTAAACATCACGTTTACAAGTTGTAAAGTGAACTACAAGCACCCTAATGTAGGAAGAATGACAATGTAAAAATCTCCATAAAGGAGAACAACAAACTATGAAAAATATAAAGTAATGGTAAGTCAACCTCAGTAAGTCAACTTTGCATGAATCATATCATGAGTTGTAAAGCCCATCAATAAATCTAATATAGGAAGATTTTTTTTTTCAAAAAGATAATATTTTGAAATTTTAAAAACATCAAACTTTGAGTAGCTTGATTTGTATAAAGTGCACTATAAGTTTCCTAAAACTACATATGTATTAAGAAGGTTATACACAAATCTTCTAGAAAATACCAAAATGAAAATTTTAGAAATTGGAAAATTATGAAATTCTAGTGCTTTACTTTTTGGAATTATTTCTCAACATATTTCGACACCATTTTCACCAATTTGATGAGAATAAACCAAATATTTGGTCAAATTGATAACATGACTATTGTAGAGAAAATTGGAAGCACAAATAATAATAGATAGTCACATATGATATGTAGAACAAAAGAGAATGCAAATATACTACTATAGTAATAGACAACCTTTATAAGAAGCATAAAAATACTAGTGCTACATTTGAGGGGAAATCTTATGATTTTGAATGATAGATCGACATTGGGAATGATGCTAAATTTAATTTTCTACAAACTAACTAAGCTATAGAGCATCTCAACAATCAACCAATCTATAATGATGCCACATGGTCCTTGTTGTTTGAGGCTATGGCATCAATCTAGAGCCTATGAGTTATTGGGTGAGGATGCAACACTAATTATATGACTAATTGATTGTTCTTGCTTGTTTAGATCAAAATTGCCAATCTAGATCAAGTTTTGGAATAGATTGATTAACCAAGTACCCAATAACTCCTGAGGATCTTTTGTCGATTCATTTATTTACTATACTTTCAACATGGTATCAAAGCCAAGTACAAGAGTTTAATTGTTGATCAAAACTCAACCTAAATTTAGCAAGTTAGATGCTAAAGATCTAGTTTGAGAGGGCGAGCCTATACCAATTGATTGCTTCAAAGTTTGCGATAGATTGATGATAGTGGGTTGCATGTGTACTTTTCACACATGTGGAGTTCCATTATTGATAGGAACCTCATAATTTTACTACACATCATCTTGATGAGAATTTTGATGCAAATCAAAGAGGAAGTCATATTGCAATTTGACTTTGGGTAGGATCCAATTAATAAGAGCTTAGAGCAAGGCCTAAAAAGTGATTTTTCAGGTCTTGTTGGATCATCAAGAAGAAGGGGTGTAAAAGAGTCATTATTTTGCCAAAATCATTAATAATTTGTTGTGATTTGATTACAACTTGAAGTGAACTCATCATACTTCCATTCAATCTTAGTGAGAGGGTGAGAGAACCAAGACTAGAAGTCTTACGGAAGGCTATAAGACTATTTTGAGTCATTCAATTACCTCTAGGTGGACAAGAATTGGTGAAGTACAAGAAGAGGGCGAGACTAGCATTACATTGTGTGAAAATGAATGTTTGTAATGACCTTCTCAAGGAAGTTGCCACTTGCACTTCAGCCAAGAAAGCTTGGGATTCACTAAAGGTTATTTATGAATCCAACATCACTTCAATAGTGCTCATGCTAAGAAACCAAGTTTTGCAAAGCATGGGGAGAAGTGATGAAAGTGCACAAGAGTATGTGCTTAGAATCAAATCTCTTAACAAGGCACTTGCTTCAATAGGAAATAAGATTCATGATAATGAACTTGTTCAAGTGATCCTAAATGGACTTGGAGATGAGTACTGCAACTTGGTCCAAAGTTTTTCCATTCAAGAAACCATATCTTCCATAGACAAGCTCCATAGTGTGCTTGTGGCCGAGGAGTATAGGATCCAACATGCCAAGAGTAGAATGAGTTCCTTGTCCTTGCATGATGGAGATGAAAAAGCCAATTTCTCAAGCAAAGGCAAAAAGAAGAACCAAAGCAAGGAAGCTAAGGAGGAGGATCAAGCAATAAGCTCAAGGCAAAAGCCAAGAAAGACAAGTCAAAGCGAAAATGCTTATTTTGTGAAAAGGAAGGGCATTTTTCATCCGAATGTTTCAAGAGGAGAGATGCACAAGGAAGTCAAGAAAACTTAAGCAAAGAAGAATGTGATGGTCCTTACATTGAGGAGGACTCACTAATGGTGTCTAACTTGCCATCAACAAGCCTCAAAGGGAGGAAGAATCATGGTGGATACATAGTGGGGCAAGCTCCCACAACAAAAGTCACAAAGACTATTTTTTTCAACTCTTACCTTTTGATAGATCCAAGAATCTTATTAATACAACAAGTGATCTTAAATGCAATATTGAGGGAGTGAGATTAGTTCCTATGTGTCTTGAATCTACCAAGAAAGTCATTCTTGAGGGAGTGTTGCATGTTCCCAACATTACAATAAATTTGCTAAGTGTTGGGGGACAAGGGCTTCTTTGTTACATTTAATGGAAATGCTTTGAGGAGGGGGAATGTCATTGCCATAGGATAAAGATGGTAGGCTTTTCGAGCTTGATGCTTTTGTGAAAGCTAGCCATTGTGGATTGACAGCCAAGGAGAAGATAGCACAAGTGGAGCCATGTCACAAGAGATTGGATTATTCCAATCACAAATCCATGGAGGCTATGTGCAAGGAGGAGCTTATTTTTGGTCTGCCTATATCCTTGGTAACAAATGGTGATGCATGGAAGGCATATGCTTTGGCTAAAGCATCTAAATTGCCTTTTTCAAGATCTACTACAAAGTCATCATTATCCTTGCAATCATTTCACTCAAGAGTGCAATTTCCAAGTGTAAGAAGCAATGGTGGATCTAATTCTTGCAAGCTCTCCATAGTTAATGATGATAGATATGATTTGTTCTACTTCTTATCATCAAGAGCTATGATGTTTTTCATCTTGTGTGGATGTGCTAAGAAAATGAAGTTGGAAATTTGTGCAGCTTCATCATGCTTTTGTGAAGCAACTTTATTTGGTGACTATTTTTGTAATAGTTTCAAAAATTGTGTCATAAAAGGCAAAACACCATTTAAGGTAATGTAATTGAAATTCTTTGAGTCTACATGCTTTGTGCATGATCATTTCAATTTAAGGACCAAAGATTATCCTACTTCAATGAAAGGAATGATGGTAGTTTTTTGCTCTTCACGTAGAGATTGTAGAATCTACAATTTTTCCAACCAAAGAAGTTGTCAATGGTCAAGTGTAAGGAAAAGGTGAAAGGACGAGAACTCCAAGAAGACCTCCAAAGTCCAAGATGGAGACATCAATCAAGGCTCAAGTTCATTGGCAAAGGAAGGAAAGATGAGAAGAGTGACATCTCTCATGCATTCATCAATCCATTTGGTGTTACTTTATGTGTACAAAGTTTCTTAAAGGCAAAGGATTGGCATAATCATGGAGAGATCATCAAGATCATGAAGGTAGTACAAGATCTTGGCATACTCAACTCAAGATCTTCCTTTATTCTCTTAAATCCATTTTAAGAGTGCATGATCCAATTCATATCCTTATGTTTCATGGTGGATCAATATTCATTCTTGCATTATATGTAAATCATCTCCTCTTTCACGAAGATGATGCAAGAAGTTTTGGCACTTCCAAGCTAGAATTGGGTTGGGAGCCAATAATGCTCGATCTTGGCCCCTAAAATTCAATTTTGGATATTGAAATAGCTTAAGCTCCACTTTTCTTGCTAGATTTTATTGATTTCAACATGCTACTTCATTCTTAAGAATTTTTCACATGGATCTATGCATGTAAGAATACACGTCTATGGAACATCTTGTAAGGGATCCTTTAAGAGGTGGTGAAAGATCCTTCATGGACATCATTCTCTATAGGAGTCTCATAGGTTCCTTGTTTGTAGCTGGAAATTTTCTAGTAGTATTCATTCATCAAGCTAAGATCAGCTCTTGGAGTTGCAAATAGATGTACCATAGTTTTATCAAGGTAAATTTGAGGAGTGTGAAAAATTATCAAAATTGGCAAATTATAACTTCATTAAACCTTGTAAAATTGTATGTAAGTGGGTCCCACATGTGTGGAGGTTGATCACACATGTGAAGAATAGGCCTAGGTAAGTTAGATCCTAATCATAGGAGTTAGATATGAATTTTGGTCAAGTTTTCTCAAATTTAGGAACTACCTCCAAAAATCAAGGAAGTTGGTGTTGATCTAACTACCATAGATGGCATACCTAATGGTTGGGTCAAAGTGACTTGAGTAGGTCAACCTAATGACTTTTTGGTACCTGAACACATGATGTACCTACTCAACCAGCCATGGATATCATTCTCTTTGTACTTGCAAATCATTCAATCAATGTGGGAGAGATCAAGATTTTGGAGCAATTTACCATTTGGAGCTTTTACACCATTTGTGTTAGAATTTTTTGATGTGAATGCAATTTAAAAGCCATAGTTCAGACTGATTTTCACACGTGTGAACAATACATTAAGTGTTTTCATCAATAATTGATTGTTCTTGCTTGTCTAGATCAAAATTCCCAATCTAGATCAAGATTTGAGTACTAGTTTTGCAATAGATTGATTAACCAAGTACCCAATCACACTTGAGGATCTTTTGTCAATCCATTTAGGGTCCTATTTATTGTACTTTCAGCAAAAATTTGAGCCTTATTCCATTATATGTGAGGATAGTGATTAAGAAACCTTGAGATGATCCTAATGGATATAGGGCTTTGGCATGTACATAAATAGTCGTTCTTTAGGAGGCATAGATAGATCTAGTGAGAGACAAAAGTAGCCCTCTTGAGTGGATGTTGCTAGTATTTGGCACCTTTACCTATGTTGAGAGTGATTGCATTCGTAGCCCTAGAATTTAAGGTGGTTTGATAGTAAAACCATGGCTCAAACATGAGTCAACAATCATGCGTGATGTATAGTGCACAAATGTGGATATCAAAATCAATGAGTCAAAGTTGTCTACTTGCAAGATTGTGTCTCTAATATCTTGCTTCAACTGCATGATAAAAAAGTGAGGAGAGTGATTCTTTTAGGCAATCTAAAAATTTTATCATATTCCAAGAGCATAAAATCATATTTTTACATAGCTTTTGAGAATAGCAATCTTGACTTGACTTGTTTTTTTTGTCAAAATATCTGTAATCCCACGATAGAAGGAGAACTATCCAAATTATGTTCCAAGACTTTCATGCATTCTGTCGAGATGAATACATTCTAATTCGAGTTGTTAATAATGAAGGCGTAACTTTACTCCTTTGCAGGTTGGTGGTTGTGCTTTTTGAAGGGGGGAAAGCCCTATCCAAAAAGATTTGCATGATATGGAACGAAAGGCTATTCAAAGCTATCAGAAAGGAGTTTGACTATTAGGGCACATAAAATGATTGATTTCATGCCAAATAAATTCCATGTCAAGTTGACTTGAACCTACAACACTCTTACATCCTCCCAAGGCTAGAAACTTACTGCTACAGATTGACAAGTGAGCTGCAAATCTTCTAATCATCTAGCATGAAGAATAAATTTTCACCAAGTCAGTCATATTGCATATTTCAATAGAGGACTTGTTGCAACGGTGGAAATACTAAAGAAAAAAGAATCAAAAGTTCACTCATGCTCTACAATTTGGTCATAAAATAATCTCTAATAAGCAACGTTAAACATGAAATTTCATTGATGCACTCCAAATGTCTTGTCCAATAAGCAAAAGCTATTTTAAAGCCCTCAAAATTCAAATTACAGTGATCTATCAAAATCATTAAACTCACATGAAGAAAACGTTTTCATATGTGTTTGTCACTTTCTCATCCTCGAAAGGATCGACATGAGACACCATTTCTGAAACAACTGCAATTTGTTGAGATGCAATGAGAAGTAAGCGTTGACCAATGAATGGCACGTAGCTTAGTTGGAATAATATATGTTGAAGAGAGGCATGATCAGAAAAAAATACTCCATTCAAATCTGCACACATGAGATCATTACAATGGAAAGTCATCCCCTTAAGGAGGAGAGTGATAACAAGTTTAATTCCCATAATCTTAAAACACTTCCAACAAATCCACATACCACATTGTATATGAACTTTTAAGATCATGCATCTAACACTTTTTACATTTATTTGTAAGATTGCAATACAACCAAATACACATTCAAATTGAGAAGTCAGTAATGCCACTAGGTAAAGCTTAGAGATTCTATGATTAATCATCTTGAACATAGCAAAAGCTGAAATACCAACGACAAATTATTGGAGTTGAACAATTTGAACATTTTCCATGATTTTTTTAACAAGATGATAATGCCTATAGATTTGAGAAGTGATCACTCAAAATTTAGCTTAATTTGAATTACCAATTCTAGCTACAAATTGTGGGGGTTGGAACACAAGCCCATGAGCTTTTCAATGAAGCCCAAGGTAGTTGAGTTTGTACATAATTAATTTTGTTAGATTAATGGCCCAAGTATGGCATCCTGCACGTATAGGCCCATCTTGAAGAGCCCAATAGTAGTTAGTTATGTTAGGCCCTAGTTTGGCATCCTACGAGTGTAAGACCAACTTGTGGTGCCATTTATTTACTAGGGGCATGTAACAATTTTGTCAACCCACAAGGTTTTAAACTTAGACCTAAAAAGGATTAAAAAGTCAAGTCAAAGTTTCCAAAATGGAACTCAAGTTGAATGTGTAGACTTGAAATGGCATGTCCATACATGCTTTAAATGTGGTGTTTGGCTAATGTTAGTATGATTTTGTGTGTTATGCTAATTTGTCTAAGTTTTGCTACTTTAGCCCCTATTTTAGCATGTATGTTTAGTCTCGAATTTTTCTAATTTAGTTTGGCTTGGAGAGAGAGAGAGAGAGAGAGAGAGAGAGAGAGAGAGAGAGAGAGAGAGAGAGAGAGAGAGAGAGAGAGAGAGAGAGAGAGAGAGAGAGAGAGAGAGAGAGAGAGAGAGAGAGAGAGAGAGAGAGAGAGAGAGAGAGAGAGAGAGAGAGAGAGAGAGAGAGGGAGAGAGAGAGAGAGAGAGAGAGAGAGAGAGAGAGAGAGAGAGAGTTTTAAATGTTTTTTAACTTAGTTCCATCCTTGGTTATAAGTAGAAGTAGAACTTTTGGGCATCTTGTTTGCAACAACATCTCCAAGGCTCCTAGCATTGAGCACAATCCCTATGCCTTGGTCCCAAACTGCAGTAACTAGGTTTGCACGTTTCACCATTGATCAGACAGACTTTTTCACATAGTATATCATGGGGGGTATTCAGGTAAGAAAATTTAAGAATTTAATCCATTAGCTTATGTTGAACCCTTACCATGAGTAAACCCTCCTAACTGATGAGTCCCTAGACTTGATTTGTATCGATATGATGGTATCACAGACCCAGCATGCTATCTTCAAGTCTATGAGGAAGCTTGCGAGGTCTATGGAGAAATAACCCTCGAAGAGAAACTCAAATTGTTTAGTATGACTCTTACCGATGCGGCTCAGGAATGGTACTTTAATCTAGAGCGACATGAATGTAATGAGTGGGAGTCTCTCAAGGATTCATGCGTAAAGCGATTCCTAGAGAGCCCATTCTTATTACTAAGATCAAGATGAGAAAGGATGAGAGGGTACAAGACTACATTGAACACCTCAAACGTCTTAAACCTGAATGTCTGGCTCACTTAGCACCCAATCGGGTCGTGCTGATATGGTCCATGGCCTCTCGAAGTCAATCAAACGTGAACTTAGACCGCCATAATCACCCTCACGTGATGCCATGGATGATGCCATCCGAGAGAAAGATGAGGGTTCAGATGAGGAATATGAACCCCAACGTTTGAGAGTCACCATTGTTGAACAAGCTCCGAGATCCCGTGATGAAGGAACCTCATCCGATGTAGCAATTCAAATGCTACTACAACAATTAGACACCATGAATAAAACCCATTAGACTCAGATTGACAAATTAGCCAAATAACATAAAGTACGTTCGATGAATTTCAAGCCAGAACAGTAAAATAATAGTCGAAAAATCGTCATAATTCGAGTAATTTGCATTTACAGCTATGGAGAAAGTCCATAACACGGCTCTTTAGGCTGAAAACAATCAAGATCCTGAGAAGCCACTTACTTGGAGGTCAATTCCAACACCAATCAAGAAGCTACAAAAAAGAAAAAAACATCTCCACCTTTTGATCAATGCAAGGACAAGCTTTGATACCACTATAAAGATCACCAACTATAGATCCTTAAGATCATGTTGCATACACCAAAAGGAGTGTTGTGAAGCTAGACAACCCAACAGTAGAAATTGAAAGTCAGCTTCATCCCTAAGCCATGGTGACTGAATACAAAAAAAGAGAGGTTTCTAGCAACTGAATACTGGAAATTGGGTGTGTGGGAGGGCGAGTTCCTGTAGGTATATATAAACGCTTGGAGCCTAGGAATATTCCTTCGAAGACCCTAATTCTCATCCAATTGATTTTGATCTCCTCAACATGCATAAAAGCTATCAATCACCATGCACAACTCCACATGTCCTAATTAGAGTGTCTGGGTCCTCACAATGTTATTAATTTACATTTTTAGCCTAGTTAGAATGACGAGTTGTAGCTAATAAACTCGTACACTGGAGTGTCGGATGTCCATGTCAAGGATTATTCCAAATCCTTTGAACCAGACATGGAGGTAACAACTAGCTTCCATATCACCTTATTGCAACTCTAACAATGAGCAGATTGAGGTTGTGTGCTGGATATCGAACTCTTTACAATGTGAATTCATAGTTCCAAGTATAAGTCCCTTTGGAGCTTCTATGTTACTTGTTGAGACTAAGAGGCCTTGCATTTATTACCAAATGAAACTGAGAGGCCTCGCATTTATTACGAAACTTTGAACAAGCTCTTTGTGTAGACTTGTTTCTTATATATTGTATGGATGACTAATTTGATCAATTTGGGAAAGCTACCAGCTTCCCCAAGATTGACCTAATTTGGTTATTATCAAACATGCATACATCCAGAGACAAGTCCAAGGATGCTTATAGGATCAAGCTAAGGACCTTACCATCAAGGTACAATCTTGAGCATCCTGAGACATCATCCTTGAGGGCTTCTATTTTACATTTTTACAATAGTTCTACATCAATTTTTCCTTATGTACACACTTGTTTTTTCTTGATTGTTCATTGTGAGCAATGTCTTCTAAGTAGGTGAGAGTTAAGTAGTAGTCAATATGACCTATGGACTGTTTATTGAGTATGGGGTCCTACAAGTAGATCCTTATTTTTAAATACAATAGTAAAGGCTACTAGTGGTAGCTCACTGATAAACTAGCAACTTTGTTGTTTGAACCAATATTTTCCCTGACGAATATTTGTTGAAAGGTTGTCTTAGTTTATATGAATTAGCCACTACACTATTGGAGTTCCTGAAGGGATAGTATGTCATTTACAACTTGTAAGTAAAGTTTATTTAGTAGTCTTAGTAAGGGTGGATAATCGGTTACTATCTTTGAGCTTATGTGACACCATACCTATGAAATACTATTCATAATGTTTCTCCGTCTATTCCATTTTGCTCTCCATCCTTCCAACCCCTCTTATAAAGACTCCACTTTATTTCTCAGTTCAAATTTTCCCTTTTGAAGCTTTAGCAGTTCTTGCATCATGAGGATACTTTCTTTCTTGAAAAACACACACACACACACACACACACACACACACACACATGGATGGACATGTGGGTATGGTGGTTTGAGTGACATACTCAACTGTGTGTCTCTTTTCCTTAATGTAAGCATTCAATTAGCTTTCATATATCGCTTTCTTCACAAAAAACACCTATCTTCCATTAAATGTAGTTCCATCAATAGCTCATTAATATGTCCTTACCTTGAGGGGAAGAGAAACTTAGCACCTTTTTTGTAGTAAGCATTAAAATTCTTTTCGTAATTCTTTCAGCAAGTACAACACCATTGTTGCTTTCTTGTAGAAGAAAGACCACACAATCTGAAAACAACATTAGTGTCAATATAACATCCCTAATGACACTCATGTCATTTATTATTAACGAATTAGCTGTGATGGTTTTAGGAGATTTTATCTTACCAAATTGAGTATTTTCACATTGTATAAAAAAAAGAAAAAGAGGATTCATAATATGAATTCATAGATTAACAAATCAAAAGATTTTTATAACAAAGACACCTTTGAATATAGAAATCAAGCTAGGCTATATTATACTAGAAAATATTTGCAATCGTCCAATAATTATGTTGACCTTAAGAGCTTAAAGCTCTTTTTAGATTTCTTTAAAAAGCATGTAAGTTTATGAGAGAGAAATTTAAATTCTTCTTGTAAAAACACTCACATCATATTATGAACAATAGAAATATTGAAAAGAAAATTTACAATCGATGATGTTTCTTCAAGAAGGATATAAGAATATGTTTTCTTGCAACCCCCCATAAATGAACCTTAGTTTGCAGCAGAACGCCATTTAGGGATCCCACATTCCAAAATACAATGGTCCGGAACCCCATAACATTGAAAAAAATGTGTCTGAATTTTTTTTTAAACCCGTGAAGAGCCTCACTTCCAACGCACTAAAGAAGAGATGAGGAGCTTGTGGAGAGAGGAATAGGAGGCCAAATGGGTTTTGTGAGCACTCTATGTGAAGGCCATGATGCGTGGAAGGTGATTGTAGCATGTAGAAGAGGGCAACCATTAGAGGAATGTTGGGTTCAAGAAGGGCCCTTTGAAAAGATGCTTTTTATTCTTTTTCAACCTTTGAAGCTTTATTTGGACCAATAATAAAAGTACATGTGTACTTTTATGTAACAAAGAAATCTACCCAAAAATTTGTGGCAAGTTTTTCTTGTGCCCACTTGCGTGCTGATCTCAACTCTTGCAGCCACTGGACCCTCCAAAATGCAACATGATAGTTCTAGTTTAAAATAGAGAAGAAGAAAAAAACTAATGCTAGAGCATAAAAAAAATAAATAAAGGGAGGGGGGTTATGGGAGAAAGGAAGAGGGAGGGGAGTGCCTGAAGATGAGGGCGCGCGCCCCCTTTGGGGCACTGGGGCCCGGGGCCCCGATGGGTGGCACTTGGCCCAAGGGCCAAGTCCCCCCCCCCAAGTGTTAACAAAAAAAAATCCCTCCTCTCTTTTTACTAAATATGTTTTTTGTTTTTTTTTTAAATTAAAAAGTTGATTGTAAAAAAACTTGCACCACCCCCTCTTTAATTTTATATTTTTCCAAAGCCTCCTCTCACACGCTTTATTCTCCCTTTCTTTGGCATTTATGGTTTAAGAAAATTTAGCTTTATTTTACTTGGTTGCCCAAGTTGTAAACTCGAGCAACCTACGTGGCAATCCTTATAGGGCCCTATTCAAGATCAAATTTTCTCTAATGACTGACTATGTGGAGATTTGCTAGCAAAGCAACTTCTTGAAGCTTTTTTTTACTCTTTTTTTCTTTGCTTTGTTTGGAGGCTATAGTGCATCATTTTGGGTGGTTCCTGTTGCTAGGATTGGCTGTAGGGCTATAGGGAGAGAGTGATTGCACATTCCCAAGCTTCTATTTGCATAGTGGTCATCTTGAGCAATCATGTCGTTGATGTGCATGAGGCCCTTTTGCACAATTTTTTATAGCTATAGAGTTTAGGGTAGGTCTTAAGCATCCAATTGGCATTACGGTTTAGGTCTTAGGTGGCTTTAGGATTGTTTTAGCTCCCTTTTATCACTTACCCACTTTCCATTGAGTTTTTGTCCTTTTTGTAGTATATTGAGGGTTTTTATAGCCGTGCTTGTGACAAGACGAGGCATGTGGGCGAAGGTGGATCTCTTGGAGGGAGACACCATAGTTTTTACAAGTTTAGGTGCACGTAGATGGCGTTGCTTGTTTTGCGATGCTACTTTGCACATCATATGGAGGAGCAACAGCGATTGGGCCAAGGATACAGAGGGCAACTAGGTCCTATTGGCATAGGATCGGGAGTTGGCAATGACGGTGCACCTTCTGGCGCAAGGTCATCACAGCCTAGTTCATCAGCAGTAGGCCTATCATGGCCTCCATTAGTAGTCGCAACAGTAGTGGGGCCTTCATCGATAGAGGCAAGCCCATCACAGCCACCATCAACAGTAGGCCTATCATGGCCTCCATCAGTAGTCGCAGCAACAGCGGGGCCTTCATTGATAGAGGCAAGCCCATCACAGCCTGATTCTTTTTTCTATTTCTATAGGATTCTTTTTCTATCCAAGAGAAGTGGCTTGATAGGTGGAATTTCTTCCACAAGCCCATACATGTAGTTGCTCAATTGCTTTTCACCCTATGTGGGCTACTGGACCCGTACACACAGACACCGAGCTAGTGGATGGCTAGAGGACATACACACAAAACGTGCATCCAGGTTAGGGCTATGCCCCAGTAAGGCTATCTAACCCATCTTATTTTATGCACTCGTGTAATCATCAACACTCTTTGTGTGTTTGCACCTCCTCATTGCGTTCTAGAATCTCACAATGTCCCCCATCTTTGTGCAAATCATGGCCCCTTGTTGCAAAGGATCAAGAGATTGGATTTTGAGAGTAGGCATGGATGTTTCATTGGATCTTAGAGTGAGTGTGACGAATTTTCGCAAGAACCGCTCACATGATGGGGTGTGGTGGGCAAATCTACCCATGATATTACTGCTCTTGCCACTCACATCCTTGCTCAGGATTGTTCCGCTTTGGCTTGTGAGCGCAACTGGAGCACTTGGTCTCTTATGCACACGAAGAGATGCAATAGGTTCATCGTTCCCCAACTGAACAGACTGGTTTATTGCACCACCAACCTGAGGTTGGTCAAGCACATGCAGCGAGATGGTACACCTAGGCAAGTGAATCCCAAGGAGTGCCTTAGATCCATGGACACTGCAACAGGCCATGCACACATAGAGGTTGCAGCTGATGATGAGATTTTTTTAGAGTATCATCGAGAGCTGGCAAGTCATGATACGAGGCAGCATAGGTCGATTAGATCCATGGCTAGGGCCGATGCAAAGGATGCATGAGAGGAGGGTGGGGATGCAGCTGAGGAGGGATTGGATGATGATAAGGAGGAGGAGGAGGATGAGGCCTTAGATGATGAGATGGAGATGGACACTAGAGAGGATGTTGGGTGGGTTGATCTCGATGTCGAGACACATGCCGAGCCTGCATCACCTATACGTAGGAGAGGTAGGTGTAGGGTATGCCTGATGGATTTGCATCATGAGCCAAAGATAGCAGTATCACAAGTAGAGGGAGCAGCAGCGTGGACGAGGACCTACTACACCTAGAGGCAGCAGCAGAGTGTTGGCTGATTCTGACGAATCCCCAAGATACTCGGCCAGAGCTACCCAAGAGCACCTCTCACCTTAGACCAAGGAGGTCTCTAAGAAGACGAGGCGAACGAAGACTGAGAGCCGAGGAATATTAGTTAGTAATGACAAGCAAGAACTGTGTAAGCCTCATGGTGAATCCCGAAAGATGGAATGACCATGTAGGAACTAGTATTTCTAGACAAAGTAATAAATGTAAGTAGACCTCTCTTAAAGAAAGTAGAGTGAGCCACCTTTTGATGGTGACATCTAGTGGAGAGCATATTTCCACTTAAAATTTGTGTAATGTGGAAATGTCACTAGGATGCCAACTAAGGAGCTCTCTTGCTTATTTAAGAGACTCCCCCTTTGTAGAAGGGAGGCTTTTATAAATGTATCAACTCCATGCTGAAATGAGAAGATTTTTCATAAGTTTTGATGCATCCTTGAGCTCCTTGATCATTCTTGTTTCTTGAGTGATGCATTAATGATCTTGCCCTTCCATTCTCTTTGTGTGGTTGTGGATTAGATTTCTTGTTTTCTTGTGGATTAATGTAGGAATCAGCATTCAGGTAAACTAAATAGGCTAGATTTGTGGTGTAGATCTTGCATATCCTTTTACAATCCAATTCTTGATGTTCTTGGGGTGTCCAAGAATCAAGAAATGAGTGTTTCTTGATGCTTGGACTTCTAAAATGTTGTCTAGTTTAGTTAGTTTAGTTTCTTGCAGTGGTAATGTGTATGCTAGTTTAGTTTTCAGATTTCAAGAAGTTGTCCATTTAGTTTTTGTTTCTAGTTTGTAGATTAATGCATGTGTTGAGTAGTTTCAGCCTTTAAAGGATCTGTTCACTTGATATTGCAGCATTAGAGTAGGATTTCATTGTTTGTTCAACGGATCTGCACGCTGATTTTATGGTTGAACGCTTGGCATGTATGATTGGCTGTTTATGCATGTGCATTAGTTCAAGAGTGACCTTCCTTGGTGTTCTCTGAAAGGCAGGACATTACTACAACGTAGATCTGTCCCTTCTGCTTGATCCGGACATTGTAATAAGCAAGATAAATACTAAGGCATGCCCACAGTCTCTGCTGACAGGCAGAACACAAAGCTATCTAAGCTGTAAACAAGAAGTAAAGAAGAAAGAACAGTAAACAGATTCTATAGACAGAGAATCTGTCAACACAGAGGCAGAGGCAGGGACAGAGGTTCAAGAACACAACAGCGCATCTTCGAGGAGGATTTCCTATCTTCCTACTCGTTTACTAGTGATAATCATGAGGAGGAATCATCATCTAATCATAATGCCTCTGAATCATAGAGATATAGGGTTTTATTTTGTGTCACATGATTCTATGAGTCCATTTTCCATCTATCATACTCATGTACTTGGCCATTGGCCCACTCTTTGATATATATCAGAGGCTTTTAGAGCTTTACCATTTATGACATATTGATCATTCTCACGAGGCATCTGTGGAATGTGGATCAGTTTCCATGTTTTTATATCATATACACTCAGCGTTGTAGTCTATACTATGTGATTGCTTTCAAGTTTCAATTTTGGTATGCTAAAGCCTAAATGCTTTGTTCAATTTGTGACCCTTCTAGCAAGTCTAAGCTCTCCTAATAGGACCCTAACTCTAGGACCAAATAGTGATAGTTGGTGGGCCCTGGGCCACTTCCAAATATAAATGCATAAAAGGCTTTTAGGCATGTACATGAATAAAAAAAGGCTCGTGGTCAACAAACGAATGTAAATGAACAAAGGCCTTGTAACACATTAGTCTATGGAGCCAATAGTCCATAGTTGTACTACAAAGTCCAGATTTGAAGAAAAACATGAAGTTTTGTCAAGAACATAAAACAATTCCATGTTGACCAAAGTTTGACTTACCATAACTTCACTTCTAGCAAGTCAAGAAGGAGCTCAAGGCTTTTAGGACAACATAGAACATGTACTCATTATAGAGAAATGCCCTCAAGTATGTAATAATCTCCAACTTTTGTCACCCCAAAACATGAAAGAGATGATGTTGACCAGATCTAAAAATTAGGTTTCTAAAAAGCGGCCAGCAAGAACTAAGATGTCTCCTTGGACTCCTTGATGCAAGGAATCCAATGCAATTAACAAGATTGAATTCCGATGTCAAAAAGCAAAAAAAATTATGGAAAAAGATGCAAAAGAAATCTGCTCTCAAGCAATGAGAAATGGGCTTTTCATAGAAAGCACAATGCATTAGACATGTTCATCCACTATAATCAAATTGAGAACATTATCTTCTCAAATGTAGAGCACTCCTCACCACCTGATGCATTCCATTCACCTAGTTCTCCAGCAAGAAGCTTTTCACTCCAACTGCTTCTACACACAAATGGAGTACATTCTACATGGTTTTAAGAACTCAATCACGTAGGATCTCGCTTTGATACCCCGTTTTTCTTAAAAGTATAGATTCTATCGACTTTCATCATTACAATTATCGTTAATCAATCACATTGTAAAAGATCAACATATAAGCTTGAGAGAGAGAGAGAGAGAGAGAGAGAGAGAGAGAGAGAGAGAGAGAGAGAGAGAGAGAGAGAGAGACCACACACGCACGCACACATGAAATGCTACTTTGTCCTTAAGTAGTTTCCAAACTTATACACGAGAGAGAGGACATTAAGAGATGGATGGTGTCCCTTCACAACTGGTCCACGGGACTTGTACTTTCAACTTATAGTCAAATCTTATGAGACTTACACCACTTTTGGCAATTAGACCTATTTAAAATTTGTCATTATCGAAACATGTCCTGGTGCCAAGCATACTTTTACCACCAGAGGAAGCACCCATTACTAGCCTCTTTTCACATTGATGCCTATGAGACTAACAACTGGGCAACAAGATGCCATTTGCAATACATTCAACAATGGTATGAAGCTATTGTAAATCACCATACACAATATGTGCAGTTTGATGACGTGTAGGAAGCATAACTACGCCTCCATTTTACTCATCATATGTTTGCATAGGTTTAATCTCAAAAAAGTACCTTGTACACACTATTTCATGGCCCACTTAACATTTCAAGGCCCATTTATCATTATTTTGCCATAGGCATGTGGATAAGATTATAAAAACTGGCAAATGGGTTATAGGGATTGACATGTTGCTTCATCGTTCATGCCTAGGCTAACCTAACTCTAAGTTATAGGGCATTGGTAAGTAAATTATTGATTTGGTAGCTTATGATCTTAGTTCTCTTTGAGTTCATTGTAGGAGAATCGTCAGCTTTTTCATGTATAGAATTGGTATAGAATTGACTGCTAATGGTAAGATGCTCATATGAGAAGTTTTCTTCCAATAATGCCTCTTATTAGAGATTATTACAACTAGCAAGTGGAAATTGGAAAATTTACTTTCTCTTGCTGATATAGGCTGAACTACAGATGATTAATACATTATAGGCAAGGAATTTGAATGAAAATGGAGCTAGGAATTTCCCATGCCCTATTTTCTAAGAAGCAAAATTCCGATTTACATTGCATTAAGGTTCATACCATGTCCTCTTAGCTGAAAGAGATGAAAAATGATAGGGGCCCCCTCTCGGATGAGTTGAAGAAAATGAATTTTGATCTAACTAAGAAAAATTTATTTGAGCTAAAACAGATGGAGTTACAAAATGCATATTGATTCTATTGCCCTCGTGAATGTGGTAATATTTGATTAGGGGCAGCTCTCTTTTATTGATTCAAATAAAGGGAGTTCGATCCTAGTAGGGCTAGTGCCCTCTCTTCTAAGCTGAAAAGAATCAAAACTTTTTCCATAAAGGCTAGTGCACTCTTCATTCATTAAAGGAGCTAAGGTTGATCCAATTAGTGGTAGTGCCTCCTATAAATTTTATCTTCAATAAACCTAGAATTCAATCTCCTTGACAAGTATATTTGAGTCTTTTACTTACAAAAAGGTCTTCTCTTTGTCATAGAAACTACTCTAATACCAAGTCACAAACACATTCACAAGGTACCATGCACAATAGAGCAAGTGAAAAAAAATATATATCAAAAGATAATCATTCTTCAACAAAGATAGCAAGAAAAGACAGAAGTAGGCTGCCTTGCAAACTTTTCTAAAAAGTAATATTGCACCTCTAAGTTCTCTCTATAAACTACTAGATAAAGAATCTATTGGTGCTATTTATATTGACCCTAGCTCTCCAAAGCCTACCAAATGGGGTCTTCCTAGAAACTGGGTTAGGTCCTTTCCCTAGTTGACCAAATGGTCAAAAAATGAGTTCAATATGATTTTAGGAATCCAATATGATTTAGTGACACCCCAAATGACCATATAACATTGTAGGTGTCCATATAACAAATTAATGGCGATATATATATAAGATAACAATTCGCCTAAAGAGTAGAAAATCAAAATTTTCTAATTGACTAAAAGCCATGCCTTTGAAAATTACAGTTGGCATTATGACAATGCATGATGCTAGGGAAAGTGCAAGATTTTGGTAAATCACCCAAAATTCAGAAGTTAGTGTGGCTGTCTAAAAGAGTTTCGAATAGTGGTGGCTCAATAGTGGCATATGATATGGATGCACCAAATTGGGTAGTTTAGCTTAGTAGTGTAGATTTAGCAAGGAGCAAGTACATCGGGTTACTCACTAGAGCAACAAGATGAAAAACACAATAACTCAAGATCCCAATGCTACAAAAGCAAGGCATGTGATATGTGCATCGGTGAGAAGCACGATGGAGGAAAAACTATTACAAAATTTTATTGCATGGTAATATTATTGAGAAATTGGTAATAATACCGAAAATTTTATTGAGAACCTACAGATCAAGAGAGGAACCCACTAAGAAAGTCCATTTGAGCTCTTAGTAATTAAGATCCATTTTCAAAAGCAAGAGACATGTCCTCCAGAAACTTTTAATAGATTCAGTCTTCAATTTGTGGCCCACAAGACAGACTATTGTGAAGGAAAAGCTTCTCAGGAATATAGACATCTATGTACATTGTAGCTCACATATCATGCTATGGTATCAAGCCTTTGGTGAAAACCTGGCAACTCCTCAAAGTGAGAACCAGCAACAAGTGAACATTGTTTCCATCTGGATGGAAATGATACAGATTGATGATGAATATGAAAAACAAAATTTGAAGGTTTTCCCAATGCAGATTAAGTATAAGATCACCAACAAAACAACACATAGATAGATTTTATTTAAAAGTTAAGGTTTTACCCTTCAAAAATTCCACAGACTGACATAACAAGCTTTGAGAGCACTGGCCTTTTGCACCCTGCTCACATGCATGATCATATACAAAAGAATGTTCTCACACAATTAATTCTACTATATATATATAATTTTGCAAGTACAACGAACATAAAGAAAATATTAGTTTTGTTTTCTACAAGGAATTGAGAACTAATGTACAGACTTAAATTCAAGCTAGATCTTGAACTATAAATTGATAAGTAGACAATCATATTTCAACAACTTGTTTTACTCACCGATTTGGATCCGCCAATCAACTCAAAGATAAAATCAGCAGCAATAATTACTTTGTGGATCTTTTCTGCAGGAGAGGCTACATCACCAGCAAAAATTTTCAGTGATTTAGCATTATTCTTTTTCAACTTCACAAAGAATCAATTACAAAACAATAACAAAGTAGAACATTGACTTCTTGTGATTCAATGTTAGGCATTCTCAGATTTCAGACCATCTTATGCTAGTGATTAGTACTCCTCCATGTGTTTCTATGTTATATTAAAAGTTTTAAGCAACTTAGTGGTGGCTCCAAATTCCAGCAATCCACATCAAAAGAGAGAAATGAAAAGTTAATGGTATGCATATTCAGTAACTCAAAAGCAAAAGTACATGAGGTGTACAGTAACTTTGTTTACTATACATAAGTAGTTATCATAGTTACCACGAACCTCTGTTCGAACCTCAAACCGTGGTTCGAACCATTCAAAATGTTGGAAAAATTCTCTCCACGAGGGAAAGAAAAATTCCGTTGGGGCGCGTGCACCAGCCCAGATAGAGTCGATCTCTTGTAGCTGTAGCCACTGCTTTAGACTATGATCAATCATCTTCCGAGACCGACACTATAGATCTGATATAAATTTATGAACAGTAGATAATGTTTAATAACAGCATAAGTAATATCTACTACAAGCAAGCATCACAAATCATTCACAGATTGCACACGATGGACAAAATGCTGCAACTCTATTTTTCAAAATTAAGTTTATACAACAACAGTATTGAGCGATGTCTGTTTCCCAGATCAGCGCATTGGCGCAAGAGAGGTATTCTGTCTTACGAGAAACTAGCTACAACTAATTTTCTGTAACTTGTAACTAGCTACTGCTTGTTACTTCTCTATCCGTCACACTATGACTATCTTCAATTATCTGTGCATCACAGTGCATACTCGTTCATACTCTCTCATTGATCCTATATGTAAACAACTGAGAAACAGATTAAGCTAATCTGCTTTAATCAAAAGAACGCATTACGCTAATTCTAACTGATTGTGGTTGCATGTCACTGTCATGTGCTTTCCACATATACAACTGCTTCCACTTCCTATTCATGCCCTGGTGCGAAAGAGACTGATATCGCAAATTTGAAAATGCGAAAAAGCCAGCGCGAAACATGTTCTAAGTCATTTTAGACTAAGTGTCGCATTTTCCAGAAATGTGAAAAAGCCGATGGTCCGTGGAAATATGTTCGAAGTCATATTTCGACCATGTGTCGGTTTTTCGGGAAATGCGACAAATGCGAACTGTGCGAAACACAGTTAAAATATGCAGATTGAAACTTAGTTCAAAAATGCAACAGTCCAAAAAATGCAAAGAAAAATACAAAAGCTTTGACAGTGAAAAATTTTAGGTTTCTTTAGCTCCCTCTCAAAGCTAGTATTTTTCTAATTCCCTGGTTTACCCTTTGCCTTTCAAATATTGCCTTGCAGACTGTTTCAATCCGTAGATGCTCTTGTGCATTCTGTAGGCATAATCAGCAAATGACTTACAGAAAAAACCTGGTGGCTGGTCCATGTAGAGTTCTTCCTTCAGGTCTCCATGCAGGAACGTTGTTTTCTTGACAGGTTTCTTGTCTGTTGGTACTGGATCAAGAATCCACACATTGTTCAGTTCCGTGGAGTGTATTTCTTTTTCCATGGCCTTGATCCATTTGTCCTTCTCTGGACTTTCAACAGCTTCTTCATAGGTTTGTGGTTCACCTCCGAATCCACAAAACTCTTCTTGACTAGAAGTTGAACTGTCTGGTATGTACCTGACAGGTTGTCTTCTCTCCCTTGCAGATCTCCTTGGAGATGGTGTAGGTTCAGCGACTGCTTTGCCTTTGTCCTTTCTATTGACAGCAGAACTACTGTGCTTTGCAGGTGTTCTGGGTACAAGCTGCATGTCTTGCTGCTCGTCATCTGAACTGTCACTCAGTTCATTCAGAGTTTGAACATTTTGATCCAGATGTTCAGGGTCTGCTACCTCTGTCGGTGTGGGCAGGTCAGAATCTCGTATCCAATAGGATCTCCGTCAGCCATCGTTCTAGCTTCGTCAAACTTGATGTCTCTCACAGTTTTTACTTCATTGGTCTGAGGCATGTAGATTCTATAATATGAAGAATGTACATCGTAGCCTATCAAGAATCCTTGCTCCACCTTTTCATCCAGCTTCTTTCTCTTCTTGTCTGGAATGTGTGCATATGCTACACATCCAAAGATACATACATGAGCTAGATTTGGCTTGTTTCCCCACCACACCTCATCATGTGGAGTTGTGTGAGGAACGCCTGATTTGCATGTCCTGTTCTGCAGGTAGGCTTTTGTAGCTACTGCTTCAGCCCAGAGTGATCTTGATGCCTTTGAGTAGGCCATCATGCATCTTGTTGCTTCCATGAGGGTCCTGTTTTTCCTCTCTGCAACACCATTTTTTTGTGGTGTGTATGCTGCAGTCTTTCTGTGAAGGATGCAACAACTGCTACAGAAATGAGCAAATCGGTTGGAGATATATTCTCCACCTCTGTCGGTTCGTATCTGCTTGACTTTCTTCTCAGTCCACTTCTCTGCCCAATTTACATATTCTGTAAATTTGTCAAGTGCCTCTAAGTTGTTGTGGATGAAGTAGACAACTGCAAACTTACTGAAATCATCAATAAAGGTGATGTAGTATCTTGAGCCTCTACAGAAACCACGGTGAAAGGTCCACAAATGTCAGAATGTATCAACTCCAAGAGTTCTGTCGTTTTGAATGAATCTCTTGTGAAGGGTGTACGTGACATCTTCCCTTTGATGCACGAATCACAAGATGTCAAATTGGTTGCATCTTTCATGTTAACACCTGTGAATACGCCATGTTGGCTAGCTTTGTATAGCGCCAACGTGTTCATACGACATAGTCTCCTATGCCATAGAATGTCCATGGGCTCATGGATCTGATGAGCTTGTTCTGTGGGAAGGTGTACCTTCAGATGATACACGTTGCCTTTCTGTTTGCCTTGCGTAATGAGGGTACTGGTGCTGGCATCAACCACGTTGCATGTTTCATCCATGAATGTTACACGCATGCCTGCATCTACTATTTTTGCAATAGATAGTAGATCCTTCTAAAGCATAGGGACGTATAGCACGTCGTTGAGCTTCCTATCTCTGTCGTTGGCATACAGCCATAGCACTGTGCATATCTTAGATTAGATGTTGTTGATTGAAGCCATAGTTTGAGTAACCAAGCTCTAATACCACATTTGGAAAGTTTCTCAACAGACAGAAAAAGAAAAATTTCGTTGGGGCGCGTGCGCCAGCCCAGATAGAGTTGATCTCTCTCTCTGTAGTTGTAGCTACTACTTTAGACTATGATCAATCATCTTCCGAACAACAGACTGACACTGCAAATCTAATATAAATTTATGAACAGTAGATAATGTTTAATAACAGCGGAAGTAATATCTACTGCAAGCAAGCATCACAAATCATTCACAGATTACACACGATGGACAGAATGCTGCAACTCTATTTTTCAAAATTAAGTTTACAACAACAGTTTTGAGCGTTGTCTGTTTCCCAGATCAGCGCGTTGAGAGGTATTCTCTCTTACGAGAAACTAGATATTGCTAATTTTCTATAACTTGTAACTAGCTACTGCTTGTTACTTCTGTCTGTCACACTGTGACTATCTTCAGTTGTCTGTGCATCACAGTGCATACTCGTTCATACTCTCTCGTACATAAACAACTGAGAAATAGATTAAGCTAATCTGCTTTAATCAAAAGAACGCATTACGCTAATTCTAAATGATTGTGGTTGCACGTCATTGTCTTGTGCTTTCCACGTATACAACTGCTTCCACTTCCTGTTCACGCCCTGTGCGAAAGAGGCTGATATTGCAAATTTGAAAATGCGAAAAAGCCGAAGGTCAGCGCGAAACATGTTCCAAGTCATTTTAGACTAAGTATCGCATTTTCTAGAAATGCGAAAAAAACGATGGTCCGTGGAAATATGTTCTAAGTCATATTTCGGCCATGTGTCGATTTTTCGGGAAATTCGACAAATGCGAACTGTGCGAAACACAGTTCAAATATGCAGATTGTGCGAAACTTAGTTCAAAAATGCAACAGTCCAAAAAATGCAAGGAAATATACAAAAGCTTTGACAATTAGAAATTTTAGGTTTCTTTGCAAAATTCGGAGTCGGAAAAAAAAAGCCAAAAAAAATATCAAAAGAAAATTTTCTGGCTCAAACCGTATTCTGATTCGAACCGGCCTGGAGGCCGGTCCGATTCGAATCGCCTAGTAACCTTGGGAGTTATATACTAGCCCCGCTACCATTAAGGGCATGTGAATTAGGGAAGGTTGGTAGGGCCTCCTAGGAAGCTTGTTTCCTAGAAAGCAAGGAGCAACTAGTTTCATAAGAGAGTCATAAATAGCAAAAGGATCTATAGTTAACTAATAGCTGAGTGCCATCTAAGAAGCCTGTTTAATTTAGTGGTTAAACTTATCAAGAACACAAGTTTGGAGTGTGCTGCATTTTCAGAGTTTCAGTAGGCAGCTCAGTTTCATGTAATTGACTTAAGTTATAGACTCAATCTATGGATATTGTACTAATGAAACATAAATGACTATGATAGACACAATCAAGCAATCTCCCACGAAGAATGGCCAAGAGCATTTGATATAATCAAGCAATAGGAAAAGGGTTCTCCCACGAAGAGCCAAGCAATACCAAGCTAACTAATCAACAATAACTAGTTTCTAAATGAAGCCCTATATCTAGAGGCCCTTAGTGGAACTTTCTAGAGACCAGGGCAACGTAGGGTACCTAGGTCCCACATTTTGTTGAGGTGTGTAAGGGGTTTTCATTTGATGATGGATACCTTTGCTTTGAAGATAAGTACCGAACGTATTCTTTATATATTCCCCTCCTCGGCCGGTACGTAAGATCTTCAAGAGTGCCCAAACTGATTTTCTATCATTGTTAGAAAATCCTTAAAGCGTTGAAAAACTTCAGATTTTGCCTTCATAGGATAAATCCATGTAAATCTTGAAAGGTCATCAATAAAAGTAACAAAGTACTTACACCTTCCAATGGATTCGGTCCTCATTGGACCACATACATCACTATGAATCAAATCAAATTTGCCATCAACTCTAATAGTTCCATCAATTGGAAAAGCTTGCCTTTGAAATTTTCCAAGTATGCATCCTTCGCATACATGTCCTTCGGGATGCTCAATATCAGGAATGTCTTCAACCATATTGAATCTCTTCAACATCTTCAAGCTAGCAAAGTTGAGATGTCCAAACCTAGCATGCCATAATTCAGCCAACTCCAAAGAATGTGAACTTGATGCAACAAGACAAAAAGATGATGAAGCTATTCGCTCATAGGTATCCATAAGGAACAATCCACCAAATAATGTTCCCAAAGCAATGATCATAAGAGATCTCTTTGGGTCTTTGATAAGACATTTGTCTTCTTGAATTCCACAACCAATCCTTGGTTCATAATTGTAGACACTGAAATGAGATTCTTTTTTATTTTTGGAACATAAAGTACATTATGAATGTACTTCTCCTCACCATTGGGTAAGATAATGGGGATCACTCCAATACCTTTGATAGGAGATAAGAGGTGTTATCAACACCTTGAACTTTGCTTCCATCATGCACTTTTACAAGCTTTGTGAAGACTTTTTTGTCATAAGTCATATGGCGTGTGGCACCGCTATCAATCACCCAATCAATAGATGAAAAAACAGCAACTTGTAAAGCTGAAGATCAGCTGTTTTCTGCTGAAAAACCAACAAGATTTGAAGTGGCAGAAATCTCATCTTGAGGAGAGATGAGATTATTAGTGACAAAAGCATAATCATTATTGAAATCCTCCTTTTCAAATTGTTGTTCCAAAGTAATGATTGCAGTACTTGTATCATTACCTTTCTCTTTTTCCTTTGCAAGCCTCTTCCTACAGTCTTTGATGTGATGCCCAAACTTGTTGCAATAGTGGCACTTACCCTTCTTCTTGGAGCCTTGATCTTGAGCTTCCTTAGATTTTTGATCATCTTTGAAAGTGTTGAAAGAAGGCTTCCCTTTCCACTTGCCTTTGCCTTTGCCTTTTTGCAAAGAAAGCTTGATCTTCTTGTTCACCAAAATTGATCCTTGTTTGCTCTTCTTGAAGAAGTAAGCCAACAAGTTCGTCGAAGGAGATTTGTTGTCCCCTAAGAGAAATGCTCAATGATAACACAAATGGAAGGTAAGAATTAGGAAGAGAGTCGCGAGTAATAGATACAAATTGTGAGTTCTCAATCACCTCATCAATACTAAGAAGCTCCTCTCGAAGATCCTTGCGTCAAGTGGTTTGTAAGCAAATCACCTTCTTGCATCTTCAAGATAGAAAGTTGATTTCAAAGATATACCACTTTTGCTGCATTCTTTACTTGAAACATCTTGGCAAGAGTCTCCCAAGCACTTTTGGAAGTCTTGCATGATCTAATATGAGGAAGAATAGATCTTTTCACTGATAATGCAATGACGGAATGTGCTTGTGCATCTTGTCGATCCGACTTTTTTTGCTCATCGGAAGACACCTCCGTAGATGATGAAGTAGTTGTTCTAGATGGTGTAATAGGTGCCAAGGTAGGCGGCCTCACTTCGTCACCATTAACTACTTCCCACAAACCTTTAGCAATTAGAAGGTTCTTTATCATGTAGCACCAGAAGGAATAGTTTGTGCCATCCAGCCTATCTTCATTAAATAAAGAACCAATAGACTCCGATTCTTTAGCCATAACAAAAAAATCAGCTTGTAGTAGATAGGAAATAGACTTTCCAAGACTAAGTCTACTCAAAGGGCAGCAAATTGCAATACTCCACATGCAATTTGCTCAACAAGTAATGAAATAGGTGGCTGATTTCTGCACAAAAAACAAAATGCTCACAAATAGGTAGACTTCTAATGAAGCCAAAACCAAAACCAGAAATTTGTGGCTAAAAAGAGTGCACATTATGTGCATATAGAGCTGATCGTAGCGCCCTACTCCAAGCTCACCAACAGGGAAATTTCAACTAAAACACATATATCTTCATTTAAGAAGTACATCTGAAATTTTTAGCATGTAATTGAGTCAAGATCACATGCAATTGGTTTGAGCATGGGCGGGCTACTGCTAGCTCTCAAATAGATGAAGGTGCCCTGCAATTTCCTACGATTTCCTGCAAAAAAGTTATAAGAAGATGAACAGATTCTTCTCCTGCAAAAATCAGCAGCTTGATGATTTTCTGCTACCAAAAGGGGAAGAATTAAGCTTCCTATTGGGCGCCCTCCTGCAAGCAATCTGATCACCTAAAGGCTCTGATACCATGTAGGAAATAGAAGCCTAAGGATCCAGGATCTTAACTATTCAATCACACAAAGCATTCTCAAAAGAAAGAGAGAGATGGCTAGAAACCCTCTTGTAGAAACTCGTGGACAGCCAAGGAGAATAGCCAGTATTGCTTACAAAAGTGTCTCATACAAATGGGATGCACACATATATATAGTCCAAGATGACTATCTAACTTCATGACTATTGGCTATCCAACTACTTGACTATTGGCTATCCAACTACTTTACTATTGACTATCCAACTTTCTATAAGTTACATAGAAAGAATAAGGTACCTCCAATATGTCAAGTTGGGGTACTTAATGTCACAATTAGGCCTAGTGGACCCATAAGTCCCTACAAAGTTAATTTCATACTAAAGGCCTAATATAATAAATGACCATGGTTACAAAACTCTCGACCTTTTGGGTCAAAGTAACCTATGGTAATGTAAGCAATTCCATTTACATTCCAACAGGACATTGGTGGTTCAACCAAGAATTGTAACATCACTTGTTCTCGATATATGAGGCTTCCCCAAGAGGGATTAAGCCATCTAATATCATTGTACTATCAATCATTGATTTTTGACTATACTTCAGCTTATATTTTCTTCTCCTTTGTGCTGGTTTTCTTCTTCTTCCTAAATTAGGCGAAGATAGATTTTAATATTTTGTGGATTTGAACCAAGATCCCTAAAATCATTTAAATAAAAAGTCATTTTAGCAACAAAATCAAAAAGTTTGTGTTGGCCACCTAACATCTCAAACATTTCCTATAAGTTTTCCATGATAACCTCAAAGGAAAAGAGTCTCTATGAATTTGGATCCCTCTTGATTTTATAATGGTGACTCCATGTTCTAGAATCTTCTCTTTCATAACTTGTCCATTAGCATGAAGTTTGTAAAAATTTACACCGTCCTCTCATAGGTTCAAGCCTTCAATTTACTTCCCCACTTTGTGTAGAATCAAGGAGAATGTGCTCAATACCTCCTGCAAGGAGAGGCATTACTAATAGCCTTGGCTCATAGTCCTAATGGCCAAGCATGTACGTATGCAATGCCAACTCCAAAAGTTTCCAAACGGGTTCACTCCCATTTGCATGTGTTACCTAACCTTGTTCTACTCCTATATGCATCCAAATAAACCACTATGTTTTCTTGCAAGTCTAAGTCTCCACCTCCCCTATTTTTTGGACAAATCTACAGCATGTGGAGGTTAATGCATCATCTCCTCGCTTCTAAACATATGTCTTTAATGACATCTTGCTTGCAAAAATAAGAGTAGGCGATTGCCATGCAATTCACCATTATGTCCATCATCTCATAGATTAGACCCCCCATGGTTGTGCCATCCCTATCAACCAAATGAAGTAGCTTGAGTAATGGCTCACAAACCTCTTATGTAGTTGTGCCTACCCCCAAAGGTTGGTGCACGAACAATACTTGTCTCTATATCTTTCCCTATGCTTGTTTCAGGAGTTTCCAATTGTTCCACTACTTACTAACTGCACTAGGCGAATCTTGCTTTGCATTAGCGATGCTTTTGAGTGGGTTTGCAAACCTAAAATGACAAGGCAACATATGGATCCAAAAACACAAAGAATAGTAATCAATCATAAGCATACTTAGCACTTGGTTTCCTTTGCATGACAGGTGGTTCCCATGCATGAAGAGGATTCCTCCACTTGTCTATCCTCCTCTTGACATCTTAAGCTTCTCAAATCTATTTTCCATCTTCCTTATTAGGTATATAGCGCACCATCTTCCCACTTGCCTTCAATGTAAGATCGCTTGTAGGCAGAGTGGATATTTCCAATGTCAAACTATAGGGGGAACATCATTCTTTACAAGATCAAGTGAAGTGATCGATCCCATTGGAGATACCTTTCTTGCACAAGAAAGCTATCATCCCAATGAGGATCTCCTCCCTTCCCTGCACATCATTCTAGAGTCCAAAAAATTATTGAAAGCCACGCCTCCCTATCAATGACACTCTTTGAGGGGAAATGTTTTGGAAAGTGGAATTTAAAGGTGTTTAACAAAACTTGGAAGTAGGGATGAGAGGACTACAATGCATCCCACCCCCATTATTAAAAATAAACATTAAGGTAGATAAGAAGTGACAAATATGCTACAAAACATCGTTCATGGCAGAAAGTTACAGTTTCATGGAAGATAGAAGTAAAACAACAAACATTATCATCATACCACATCTTAAAATATGTCGCAGAGCATTGTTGGTGACAGCAGAATCATAGGACAATGCTAAGTTTGCATTGAAGCTGTTTGGCTTGCTGTTATGTTGGCAGCATTGCGGTTTCGAAGGCACATGCAGTAAAAGCTCTTTGACATTCTCTGTTCATCTCAAAGGAGCACGATCACTATCTATAGAGCAAGAATGAAAGCAACACATAGCAAGCCAAGATCAAAGCTTCCTCTTCTAACCTTCAGCCTCTTTCACTTTTTGTCCAAGTACAACAACTTCATTCTTCAAAAGCTCTGCCTAGACATAAAAATTGGCAAGATCTAGATGAAGCACAAGTAATGGTGATACACAAAAGATTTTTGACTACCAATTCTTAGCATATAACATCAGAATTTGAAAAAGTTATAAAGAGAGACTCAAATGTATGCTTTAATAGACTCAAGGTCCCTTAAAATGTAGCTTGCTGGTTGACATGCTCCTTTCCTCAAGGCATGAAGTTCAGTTTCACTCAGGCACACATGGACATCATACAAGATAAATTAATCTCTCTCTCTCTCTCTCTCTCTCTCTCTCTCTCTCTCTCTCTCTCTCTCTCTCTCTCTCTCTCTCTCTCTCTCTCTCTCTCTCTCTCTCTCTCTCTCTCTCATACATATATATATATAACTAAGGAAGCAAACCCTGGATGCGGACGCGCGTCCGCGTCTGCGTCCGGACGCGGACGCCTCAGGGGTGTGTCCGGGGGTGGACGCGTCCGGCATTTTTCGAATTTTTTTTTTTTCAAAAAAAAAAAAATACAAGCCCCTACCCTCACTGTCCCACATCCCAAAAGTGAAATAAAAACAATTTATGACCCCTACACCCCCCCACCCCCCCCCCCCCCGGGATTAATTATCAGAGGGTGTTTGGCACCCACCTAACCCCTCCTGTTAAAAAATAGGAAAACGGTACCCAAGAAAATTTGCAACAAACCTAACCACTGCCCATACCTCCCATGTCTAATATCTACAGAATCGGACAAGAAAGAGCAACAATTTATATTTTTTGAGTCTCCAGAACTCTGTCTCGTGCCCTCACGGTCTCTCTCTCCCTGACAAATCTATATTATACTATTATATATAATAGTATATCTGAGAAGTAATAACCATGGCCATGACTGTCTCAAAGAAGTGAATGCTCACCAAAGGATTTGGGAGAGGTGAACGCTCACCAGAAGAGTGACAGGCTCTCGGGACCACAAGACCTACACATTACTATGTCTTATATGATGAGAGTGGTTTTCCCCCGGATGAACTTCAACAGCTTACTAATCACTTATGCAAAATTGTGTCATTCACTACAGGTCGGCCCCGAGACCTACACACTACTATGCCCATTTCGCTAGACCTAATTGCGTTTCGCACTTTGCGACGGGCCATTCTGACCGAACGATACCCGAATCGAGCCAGGCTCGATCCCTTGGGTTCGTATCAGGATCACGAACCTGTGGACTGTGTTCCTGGACCACTAATGCGTTCTACACAAGTTTGAGGGTATGCTACACAATTGTTGCTTTGATGTTGAATTTGCACATACCTGTGGTGCAATGCCTATGACACAATGAGGATGTGGGGTTGATGATGTTTATGGCTGTGGTTATGATGATTATGGTTGTTGCCTGTTTTGATGGTTATGGCTGTGGGGTTGTGGGTTTATGATGATTTGTTAGGGTTTAGGGTTTAGGGTGTTATGTTAACTGTGCCATTTGTTAGGGTGTCGGGTTTAGCGTGTTATGTTCAATGGTTGAACATGATGCATATATTATGAGAGACACGAAGTTGTGTTGGTCGATCTCTCTCTCTCTCTCTCTCTCTCTCTCTCTCTCTCTCTCTCTCTCTCTCTCTCTCTCTCTCTCTCTCTCTCTCTCTCATCTTGCACGGAGCAAACCATTTCTAACTAACCATTCAAATTTCACAGGGCTGACCATTTATAAGCAACCATGATAAATTAGCCATGACACGAATAAACTGTAAAAATATATATACATCTCATCTGATGCCAGTATACATGATGGTTGCTGACCAGTTCCGCTCGCACACGCAAGCAAAACAGTCCTACATTAATTGGCAACCACTCGAGTGAGTACCGACCTTGTAGAGACAATGCGGAAACTGGTTGGACAAATGAGATTAGATAACATACCTGTGAAAGGACTCGGAACGCGAGCGTCCTCAGGTCTGGTTGTCCAGTGTCGTAACTCTCCCACCATGATACAGGCAAGAGCCTGTTCTCTCGGACACGTGCAAGGTCCTCGCCGAACAGCCCCAGACAGTGCCTGCAATTGAGCAGCGATGTGCGTGAGCACACTTGAGCCCGCGCAAGGAAATTGAGCGAATGAAAGCAAACGACAGAGCAAGAGTTTACCTGTAACTGAGCCTCTGCTCCTCGAGCCTGCTACGGATACCAGTGTCGCTGCTGAGGAGGCGAATGTATGAGAACCAGTCCGCATGTAGCTCCGCATCGTCGTATTGCCTCTCGCTCTGAAACAAAGGATGCAGTATGTGGGCCACACTGTGAATGGGCCGGTGAAACTTATCCCATCGTCGCCGCCACAACCGCCTAATCGGCTCCAACCTGTGGACCGTACCATATGGAGGCAACAATTACACGATTGCGTGTTGTGGCAGCAAGACGAAACAGAGTGCGAATGGAAGAAAGAATGGTGAGACGGAAAAAGTTATACCTGGCAGGGTCCAGCTCAGAACTCTGGAGAGACTCGCCTATGCGGTCCATGAATTCGTATATGAGGCCCATCGTGCACCCCTCGCGATCAACGAGCCTCAAAACAGAGTAGATGGGGCGCATGACGTCCATCAGCTACTGCATATCCACCCAGAAAGGCTCAGAGAAGAGGATCTTGTGGAAGGTCAAGCCCTCTGGGGTCGTGGATAGGTCCTTGGCTGTGAACTCTGCAGAAGTAGCAATGCGCCGCAAATCACCCTTGAGCTTGTGTAGGGCTGCTCAAGCATGATGAACTGGAAGGCGAAGCGGGTGCGAGTGGGCTTCTTCAAGTCGAGCCTGCATTGACAAACGGAATGAGAGGCACACATGAAACGAGCCCAAAAAAAAGAAGCATCTTGAACGAGCCAAAAAATAAGTAGTATCTTACATGCTGAATGTGCGGAAAAGGGCGGTGGTACGGCGCTTGCGTGTGACGAAGTCCACAACTGCAAGTGCCCTCGTGAGAAGCTCACTGACCCAAGGCAGGCGCCCGATGGAATGCAGGAGGAGGTCCAGTGAGTGTGCGGCACATGGAGTCCACACAATGGAGGGGTACTCTGCCATAAGAAGCTCCCCCATACTGTGGCAGTTGGATGCATTGTCCGTCACAACCTTTCACAATCAGTTCATATGATCAATTCACAGCTTGGAAACACATTGCAATCAATCGAAAACTAAGCAAAACTTTTGTATCAACATTAAGCAGTAAATGACCAAGCAACCAATGAAAGAAAATTTACCTGGACAATGCATTGCGGCCCGACCTCCTCTATTGTTGCGCGGATGATGCCATAAATGTACTCGGCCATATGCACTCTCCCTGCCTCGGAGGCGTCGATGCTGCGCAGGAACATGGAACCATAACAACTAGAAACAATCACATTGATGAGTGGACGTTTACGACGATCAATCCACCCATCAACCATGATGGAGCAGCCGTATCTATCCCAAGCCTCCTACAGTGTGGCTAGTCTCTCTCTGACGGATGCAACTCGCTCCTGGAGCAAAGGGCCGCATAGTGCGTCGGCTGTCGGTGGTGTGTAGCCGGGCCCGCAGACTGCAACTTTCGAGATAGCCTCTCGAAAGATGCGGGATGATGCCATGATAAAGGGGAGGTTCAGGTCATAGAACATATGTGCTATGGTCCTGGTGGCCTCTCTGTGCTGCCCCTCTCTGAAAGATCTCGGCATGGACATCTATCTGGTGCCTTGGGATGTGGATGGCTTGGAGGATGCGGATGGACGATGCGGATCTGGAGGTGGTGGCATAGGTATAGGTGCGGAAGCAGAGGATGCGGACAGACCGTGCAGATCTGAAGGTGGTGGCACAGGCGTAGGTGCAGCAGTGGAGGCTATGGATCCATGGGGAGTACTGGTGGAGGGGGTGGGGGTCGCTGTGGCGGAGGCGGTGGCGGGTGCGGATGCGGCGGCGGGGGTGGGGGCGGTGGGGGTGGGTGTACCAGTGGCAGGGGCGGTGGCAGTGGGTGCACCAGTGGAAATAGAGTCCGCGGCATCTGTGGATGGCTCGTCGGGCTCAACACCTAGCTCAGCATATACCTCGAGAATGCGAGCCCTCTCCGCAGAGGAGATGACCATACAAACGCCGATCCCGAAGCGTCCCCTTGTGGGTTAGACTCGCAATCTCCCCCAAATGTGCTCGAACCCGAGAAGCGTTCCCTGTGAACTGCTTTCGACAAAAAGGACAACGCCACTTTTTGTCGGGCATCAACTCCACCTCATCCCAAATGGGATGAGCGGTCATCTCTCTCTCTCTCTCTCTCTCTCTCTCTCTCTCTCTCTCTCTCTCTCTCTCTCTCTCTCTCTCTCTCTCTCTCTCTCTCTCTTTCTTTTCTTTCTTTCTTTTCTTTCTTTTTCTCTCAAACACACACACAAGCACGCAAATCTAATATCTCTCTCTCCCTCTCCTCCTAAACCCCAAACCCAACCCCTAAACCCTAAACTCACACACACACACCATGTCTCATTGTTACGAGCTCGTAACCAGTGCCGAACCCTAGGGAACACAGATAGGTCAGATACCACAGTCAGGGTCGTGTCCAGTGTACATGACCAACAGGGCAAGACAGTGTGAGTAGTGTGCCCCAGCACGGTCCATAGCCATGGCGGGCCTAACACAGCCTAGGGACCCTGTCAGCAGGATAGGGCCCCCAGTTGGGTCCCGACGTGCAGTCGACCACGTCAGTGCCACGTGGCCGACACTTGGCAGTTGCATGCTACCAGTCCTCACACTGGGCTAGGAGGGGCTTACTCTATATCAGGGAGTAGGCAAGGTTGGGTGGATCAGTTAGTGTTTGCCCTACTGTGGTGTTAGGATCTATTACACTGGTATCAGAGCCATCTCCTTCTATGGGAGCTCAGTTTCAGCAGGGGAGAAATCCATCAGAGTGCATAGCAACTATGGTTAATATGCAAAGATAGATAGAGCAGGGTCAGCGCTGGAGAACCAGCTATCTATGGTGGAAATCTCCGTAGGATTACTTGTTTTTACAGTAAAATTTGGATCAGCTTTCTAGGCCAGGTCCAGCGCTGCCAATCAGGGTTTAAACTTCGATTTTGGAGTGGAAATTCCGGATTTTGGAGCGTTTTCAAGTCAGGAAGTTTGATGCAGACCAGCGCTGTTAGAGCAACCTCCTTCCTTGAGTTTTGAGTGGAAATCAGTGACAAATGGAGCAAGATTTGAAGCGGATTTCTACAGTAGGTCCAGTGCTGGACAGTAGGGGATAAATTTTAGAATTTATCCTTGCATTTCAAAGGTTTTCTAGAAGTCTGAGCTTCAGACTTGCTTGTCACAGACCAGCGACCTACCAGCTGAGGTCAAATCAGAGATTCAAGCGGATTTTTGAGTCTAAATGTGGACAAATTGAGATGCTGTCAGACCAGCGAGGGGGGATAGCAAAAGTTTCAGATTTTGTTGCACATTTTCCAACCTCAAATCAGATTGAGAAAGAAGCTGAGAAGGGCTTTTTTTGTATTCTCTCTGTGGAAGTACAGTTCTCAGAAAGAGCTAAGTTTCCTTTCCCTTGTACAGTTGTAAATTAGTCTTTTAGACTTTTTTTCCTTCAGAAGTTAAGGTAGCTCTCTTTCAGTTCCGAAGATGACCACTCCTCAGGGACCTGATCAACCCTCGGAGAGAGGCTTCGACGAACTTGAAACAGAAGCCTTGGCTTATATAAAAGGGAAGGAACCCATGGAAGTAGAAGAACAAGAACAGTTCGCCGAAGAACTCGACGAACTGGTTACCAAGGAGCAGTTCCTCCAATTGGTAACAGAAGTGGATGAACTGAAGCTGGCATTAGCCAATTTCAAGTCCAGTGTGGACGACTCGTTCGCTGAACTCAAAAACTTGATTTTGAGCTCCGCGAAAGGAAGCCTTCCCTCCACTTCTCAGTTATCCCCTTCTCCACTTCCATCAGTTTCGGGTGAGACTTTACGGTCTCACCCCAGTGTTTTTAAAGATGTAAAGCCTCCTACTTTTAATGGGGAAGAGAAGGATAGAAATGCAGATATTCTACAAACCTTCCTCAGCAAATGGAAGAACATTCATGCTCTTAAACAGACCCCTGACCATTTGCAAGCAATTGAGGCCAGTCTTTCCTTAGGGCCTATGGCCTATAAGTGGTGGTTAAATCTCCAGGAGACTGGGCAGACTCCCCGGTCATGGAAAGCTTTTGAAGAAGCTTTCCTAAGAGAATTTCTACCAGAAAATGAACTGGATAGAGCCTGGGAAGCCTGGGAAAGAACAGTAATGGATAAATCCCTCATCCAATATATCTCGCAGTATCGAGAAGCAATTTTAAAGATTAAAAATATGGATGACTATCAGAAAATCAGGGGATTTGTCCGTGGCCTCAAAGATGAATATAAAGTAGAGGTCCAGAGAAACTCGCCTACTACCCTTGAGCAAGCTCTCAGATATGCTCAAATCTATGATGATTCAGTGGGTAGGAAGAGAGCGAGACAGCAACCACTTTCTGAGCAGCTTCCTCAGAAAGACTTTCAATTTAAAAAGAAATTCTTAAAAAGAAAGAAAGAAGATAAATTTAAAGGTGAAGCTCCTCAGAAACGCCCTTCACTCATACAGCCCTTAAAACCAGATGATTTTGAGAAAGCCAAACAAGAACGTTTGTGCTTTGTGTGTATGGGCAAGGGACACACAGTCAGACAGTGTCCCAAGGGGCCTTTCACTAAAAAAGATAAAAAAGATAAAAAACAAGTTCATCTTGTTCAGACTGTATGTTTCCCCAGTGACTCGGCAGCTTTCGAGATCAAAGTGTATCATGAAGATCATGAACACTGTTGCCAGCTGACCTCTACAATGCTAGCGAGACCCTTCAGCTTTGGGCCGCATGACCTAGTACGTATGCATGGGAAAGTTGGTAACCAGTCAGTAAGAGTCATGGTTGATGATGGGGCAACCCATAATTTCATCAACCACACCCTGGTTAAAAAGCTTAAACTACCAGAGGTACCTAGTCAGCATAGGTACATAGTTTCATTAGCTAAGGGTGAAGATAAAAAAATATGGGAAACTATGGTAAGTAAGTTAAATCTTGGTATTCAGGGGTACCAAGATGAAATAAACTTTCAGATAATGCACCTGGATCGAACAGACATTGTTCTCGGGAGAGATTGGCTCTACAGTTTAGGACCTTCCCTCCACAGAAACTATCAGGAGAACACCCTCAGCTTTCAGCATAAAGGCCGAGAGATCCAGTTGCATGGGGAGCATGATGTTCCCAACAGCCCTATGGTCTGCAGTTCAGAGCTCTGTCAGCTAATCGGAGACGAAGACCATCAGGTATTCTTATGTGACTTTCAGTTTATTCCTGAAGTTTCTATTTCCAGTTCTATTCAGCAGAAAATCAGTAAATTAGAAACTTTATTGTCTAAATTTAAAGATGTTTTTCCTGAAGATTTGCCACATGGTTTACCACCTAGCAGAGAGGTAGATCATGTAATAAACCTAGTACCAGGCACAGCACCTGTTTCTAAACCTCCGTATCGGGTCAGCCGAACAGAGGATGAAGAAATAACTAGGCAGTTAACAGACTATCTTGGGAAAGGCCAAATTCAGACCAGTAGTTCACCATGGGCCTCACCAGTCCTATTGGTGAAAAAGAAGGAGGGGTCTATGCGTCTTTGCGTAGATTACAGAGCCCTCAATAAAGTCACAATTAAGAATAAATACCCTATGCCTCGGGCAGACGAGTTGTTTGATCAACTCGACGGGGCTAAGTTTTTCAGCAAAATAGACCTCAGATCGGGATATCATCAAGTCCGTATAAAATCGGAAGATGTCTCGAAAACAGCTTTTAGGACTCGTCACGGTCATTATGAGTTTAAGGTGATGCCATTTGGGCTCACAAATGCTCCAGCTACCTTTATGACCTTGATGAACAGTGTCCTCAGACCATACTTGGGTAAGTTTGTAGTCGTATTTTTAGATGACATCCTCGCCTATAGCAAAACGAGGAAGGAGCATCTAAAACACCTCAGAAAGGTGTTTCGACTGCTCAGAAAGCATAAGCTTTATGCTAAACAATCCAAGTGTGAATTCTTCGTTGAAGAAGTAGCATATTTGGGTCACATTATCTCTTCAGATGGGATTAAGATGGAGCCAAATAAGGTTAAAGCCATACTCAGTTGGCTGAGACCTCAGAATATTTTGGAACTTCAAATCTTTCTTGGTCTGGCGGGATATTACAGACGATTTGTCAAGGAATATGCTCAGATAGCAGTCCCTATGACAAATCTTCTTAAGGGGAAGGGAAAGGAGTTCATTTGGGAGTCCGCACAACAGGAGAGCTTTGATGCTCTCAAAACAACCTTAGCTACAGCACCAGTCTTAAAAGTCGTCGACCCCAATCAGCCATTTGTGGTCGAAACAGATGCTAGCGACTTTGCAGTAGGCGCTGTGCTAACTCAGGGTGGACGACCAGTTGCGTTCGAGAGTAAAAAACTCGAGCCAGCTCAGACTAGGTACAGTGCCTATGAAAAGGAACTCTTTTCTATAGTCCATGCCCTTAAGACTTGGAGGCATTATTTGTATGGTGCCAACTTTGAGGTCCTGACAGACCATGAGAGTCTCAGATACCTTTGCAATCAACCTGAGCTTAGAGGTCGGAAAGCTCGTTGGGCAGAGTTGATGCAAGAGTTTGACATGTCTATCAGATATAGGCGTGGAAAATTCAATACAGTAGCAGATGCCCTTAGCAGAATGCCTATGATAAACGAGCTGAGTTTTACTCAGATTCGTAATGAGTTACTCGAGTCCTTGAGAGGGAAATGCCAGCATGATGCATTCTTCTCTATTATCTGGAACTCAGTCCAGAATAGACAGTTACAGACTCCAGAACCAGTTCCCGGGGCTGGTGCCAGTTCATCCAAGAATACGGCAGCTTCCGTTGAGGATGATGATGAGTCCGAGTATACGTCATCAGATGACGTTGAGGATTTTGAGCCTGTATTACCCAAGCAAACCCATGTGGTTGAGGGTCAGTTGACTCAAGGATTCAAATGGAAACAGTATTCCATTCAGGATGAGTACTTGCTCTATAGAGATAGAGTATGTGTCCCCAATTCAGAGGATTATAGGCAGCAGGTCCTATATGAATGTCATGACAATCCTAGCGCGGGACACCCAGGCATACAGAACACCTATGAGCTTCTTCGTAGGCAGTTTTTCTGGCCCAGTATGAAAAAGGACGTCCACCAGTATGTAACTAGTTGCCAGAAATGTCAAGTAAATAAAGCAGAGCGTTTAAAGGCAGGAGGGTTGTTGCATCCCTTAGAAATACCAGCTGGTAAATGGGAGAGTATCTCCATGGATTTTATAGTAGGCCTGCCTAAAACCCAAAAGGGTAATGACGCTATATGGGTCACAGTTGACCGTCTGACCAAAATGGCTCATTTTATTCCGACCAAAACAACCGTTAGAGCTCCAGAGTTAGCGAGGTTGTTTGTAGACGGGCTATTTAAATTGTACGGTCTACCTTCCGGCATAGTCAGCAACCGGGACAGTAAGTTTACTGGAAATTTTTGGAGGGCAGTATTCCATCATCTCCATACTAAACTTAATATGAGTACCACCGACCATCCACAGACGGACGGTCAAACAGAAAGGGTAAATCAAGTGCTGGAGGATATGCTTCGTGCATACGTCAGCAAGAGGCAGACTAATTGGGAGGAGTATCTCTCGATATTAGAGTTTGCTTACAACAGTACCAAACATTCAGCTACGGGATACAGCCCATTTATGCTGATGTACGGTTTTCAGCCACGCTCACCCACAGCTGTAGGGTTTAAACAAGAAAAAGTTGAAGCAGCCAGAAACTTTTTAGAAGACCTAAACCAGATGATAGAACATGCTAAGCGTAGCATTAAACAATCCCAGGATCGAGCCAGGCATTATGCAGATCCACACAGACGGGATGTGCAGTTCTCCACTGGTGAGAAAGTCTACTTGAGAGTCCCAGTTGACTCTAAAACCCTCAAATCAGGAGTGTGTGCTAAGTTGTCTCCAAGGTATTGTGGTCCCTTTACCATCAGTAGGAGACTAGGCGAGGTCACCTATGAACTAGAACTCCCACACAGCAGTAAGGTTTTTCCAGTCTTTCATGTAAGTCAGTTACGAAAAGCCTTAACCAGATCAGATAATCTGGTAGGGGACAGTGTTCTAGTTCTCCCATTGGATCCTCAACAACCTCCACATGAACCAGAGGAGATTCTTGATAGTAGAGAGACGCAGACTCGTCATACTCTATACCGAGAATATCTGGTTAAGTGGAATGATCAGCCTGTTGAGAATGCCACTTGGGAAAGAGGCAGCGTCCTTCGCAAGATTTTTCCAGACTTTGTCTTAGAGGACCAAGACGGTTCTTAAGGGGGAGGGAGTGTTACGAGCTCGTAACCAGTGCCGAACCCTAGGGAACACAGATAGGTCAGATACCACAGTCAGGGTCGTGTCCAGTGTACATGACCAACAGGGCAAGACAGTGTGAGTAGTGTGCCCCAGCACGGTCCATAGCCATGGCGGGCCTAACACAGCCTAGGGACCCTGTCAGCAGGATAGGGCCCCCAGTTGGGTCCCGACGTGCAGTCGACCACGTCAGTGCCACGTGGCCGACACTTGGCAGTTGCATGCTACCAGTCCTCACACTGGGCTAGGAGAGGCTTACTCTATATCAGGGAGTAGGCAAGGTTGGGTGGATCAGTTAGTGTTTGCCCTACTGTGGTGTTAGGATCTATTACACTCATACACGCGCGCACAGATACACACGCACACACACACAAATTCTCTCTCTCTCTCTCTCTCTCTCTCTCTCTCTCTCTCTCTCTCTCTCTCTCTCTCCTCACACACTCTCTCTTCCTCTCTCTCTCTCTCTCTCTCTCTCACTCTCTCTCTTCCTCTCTCTCTCTCACACAAATCACCACACACAGAGATGCATACACAAATCACACACATAAATCATCACACACACACACACAGCATAACCCACACACACACACACACACCAAATGCACACACTCTCTCTCTCCCTCACTCACCATAGCGCTATCTCCTCTTTCTCTCCTCTCTCAGGCTTCTGCGGACTGTTCCGCTGCCCGCGCCAGGTTTTGGTTTTCTTTTTTTTAAATAAAAAACGCGTCCAGGGCCCGGACGCGTAGGCTGGGCCCGGATGCGTCCGCGTTCCGGACGCGTCCTCTAGACGTGTCCAGAAAAAAAATTTTAGAAAAAAAAGGACACGGACGTCAAAAGGCTGCGTCCGGCCCGGACCCTCATGTCTGATATATAATAAATAGAGTCTACAATATTATTGTTTCATTTCAACTACTAACGACAAAGTATCAACTCGCAAAATTCCGCAGAAAATTTATGCCATTAAAAGCCTGATTAAATACTGCATACGTATATATTATATATTAGTATGGCACTGGAAAGCCACAAGATGTGCTTGTCCTATATGGCACCACTGTTCGGGAAAGCCGGCATCTCTTGAAAAAGGAACCGGCATCTTTCGTCGAAAACTGATTTCGCGAAAAACTTTCAAAAAACCGATAACTTTTTTGAAATGCAAGAAATTTTATGTTTGTCATTTTTATATGTAGGAAATTTGTGTATAGTAAAGTAAGGAGATCCTTACAAAACTTATCTTACATAGGTTTTTTGAGTTGATAAAATAATTTATGAATAGTAAATATGTATCATTTTGCCGGCAAAAAATATAAGATGCAGGATATGAAAGACAAAAAATTTCAAAAACCGATAATTAAAAAAAAATTGCACGATATTGGAGGGAAACCCCAAAGAGGTTTCCAGAACACTGCTATATGTCATCATTGTACGATATACACAGGTCGTCATAAGGGACAGCTACTCCCTGCATTTGGGATGGAGCTGAACGCCATCCTGAGGTGGTTCAGAGGGCATGCCGGCCTCAAAATCATAACTATCACAATGCATATTATTAAGTTCAACTTCACACTCACTTAACAGGCGCGCACTCTCACTTAACAGGTGGAGGGACGAAAGTCAGGCCTGCAGCTAGTCTGCGACAGCCAGCTAAGGCTGGCATTTAGCTGCACTTGTGTAGAACAAAGCGTGAATCGGGATAATATCAGTGGAAAATAACAGCCCTAACTGATGAACTAAACGATAAGGCAAGAAAAAGCTGAAAAGGCATTCTCCAAGTGAGAAGGCTCAAAATGACACAGTAAAGCTCAAAAATCACATGAGAAGGCTAAAAAATAACATGAAATGGCTCGAAAGTACATACAAGAAACGAAAAGGCTCAAAACGACAAAGCCTCTAAAAGGCATTCAAGAAATGAGCAAGTTTGAGAGAATAACACGCGCTACAATTAGTGAATATTCATGCCAAAAATAAATTATGGCGGTATAACGAAGTTGAGATTTTCCAGACTCAAAGATCAAAACTCAATCGCGTAAGGCAGAGATATTCAACATGCTGGCGAGATCGATCATCGTTAGATGGAGTAAAAACAATGGATACAAAATAACGTCGATGTCAAGTTTCTTAGCTAAATCAACGAGACCAATGAACCAGCAATGTGACACCAACATCTGATAAGCCAGCATCTAATAAACTCAAAAACCAGCAATGTAATAAACTAATGAGCCAGCCTCTGTTAAACTGATAAATCAGCTTCTAATAAACCGATAAACCAAGCATCCAGTAACTCGGTAAACCAGTATAGACAAAGTTCAAACTAATAAACCAGTATACCAGCATTTACTAAACCAGTTAACCAGCATCTAGTTTTACACTATAAAACCGCATCTAATGAGACTGCTCATTATTAGACATTGCAGTCAAGTCAAGCCTGACTCTCCTCATGATATTACGCGTTTTGATGATTGTTGCCCGAACTAAAAAATAAACTCCTGTCAGATTGAAACATGCTTACAATTGCCATCATTTATTACTGTGTTGTAGTATTTCTTACGAAGGAAGCCGCTTAATATTCTCTATGCTGCTGATGCTCTACTAAAAAGCTCTTAATGATCAAAACATCAGCAAAATAGAGACTCTTGAATGACATATATATGGATATGTGATAATATACATAAATAAAACTCAAGATATCCAACAATATGCTCGTAAGAAATCAAGAGTAGTATAGAGTTTATATAAAAAGTTGGATATAATCAAGATATACTCTACAGTCTACAAGCAAGATAATGCTATAATAGTCTTTTTTGTAACGGTTATCAAATGTTTCTCGAATCAAGCATTTACTATACAAATTTTACTGTCTTGCAGAAAATTGAAGCACTACATCCGTTTCAGGCACAGCGACTTTTCACTGAAGCACGTTATTTTCACGAAACACTCCATTGAATGCAAGATAATGCCATAGCGCTTGATATTGAAGTGAATTTTCTGCTGCATTGCAATATTTTAAGCAGTATCACACCAAAAACTTGATAAACTGAGTACGGATCCACAAGCAACATAGTAGTATTGCAAAACATATCACGAAACACTCCATTGAATGCAAGATAATGCCATAGCGCTTGATATTGAAGTGAATTTTCTGCTGCATTGCAATAATATTTTAAGCAGTATCACACCAAAAACTCGATAAACTGAGTACGGATCCACAAGCAACATAGTAGTATTGCAAAACATATGAAATAACAGACAACTGGATCAACAGATGAGTATTGGTAGTCAGTCACCTTGGCTTCCAGAGCAGAGACGATGGCAGCGTCGCTTGATTTAGTCCCTCGAGCCTTCGAAAGAGCCAAAGCCAAAGCAAGTCGCACTTGTGGGAGAGCGTATTGTTCTTGTTTCTCCATAGCAGCAATAATGCGACGTTGTCGTTGCAAGTCCTCCTATAGCTCCGCCTTGTATCTTAATGGCACCATCTGATTTAAACTCTGCCACCGTTCGATTTGCTCATAATCGTTGATATTTTGCCACGTTTTCAAAATTAACCATTAAAAAAATAAAATGACGAGCATAACACGTGGCAAAAATCCAACTGATTAAATGTGAAATATATTGTATCAAAATAACAGCTCGTAGGAGCCCGTTACGAGTTTTTTTTTTTTTGGGGGGGGGGGGGGGGGGCGAGCCCCGGGGGGGGGGGGGGGGGGGGCGAGCCCCGGGAGGGTGAGCCCCCAAAAAAACTCGTTAACGGGCCCTATGGGCCTGTTATCTGACGTTATTATCACGTTTTTTTTTATACGTATTTTTACACCATATGAATACATCGTGAGCTTAGAGGTTTCTATGTCTCTCTCTAGTGTGAGATACTATTTTTGCCATTCACATTGTTTTAAGCTCATATCTCCATAACAATCTGCATCCATGAGAAGAACGAAAATTGGCCAACAGCGAGAGCAGTTGAGTGCGTGGATCATCATGCTTGGCAACAAGGATTAACAGCTAAGCAAATATATCTGTAGTGCTACACAAAGATGCTGATAAATGGACCAAATTAAAGCCTCTCATCGCCTCCTCGCACTCCATCCGAAAAACAACACCGATCTAAGATTCTTTACAAAGCAGATCCAAATTACAGAAGAATGACAACGTTATCAAGGATCCCTATCAGACTTCAGATGATAAGATAATATGAGACGGCAAGCGGCAGCAATGATTTGAAATCAACAAAAGTATCGAAAAACTTGGAATATGTGTGAAGAAAATCGAGATGGGCTGGAAGATAAGTGGTTGACAGGGTTGGAAGATAAGTGGGCAGGACGAACACTCTGACATCAACAAATGCAATGCGTGTTGGTCTCAGCTGCCTCCCTCCTCATCATTCCTGGCACTCTCTACTAACATGTGAATCTGTCCCCCAAAGCTCAAGTCCGCTATAGAAAATCAACAATGGTTACATGGGTTCTGTTCTCGTCTGGCTCCTGGATCCTGAAACTCTCTAGTAATCCGTGAATATGTCCCTACAAGCCCCCTGTGTGAGTAAAATTATTGCGTATGTCATCCGATCCATCTAAAACAGAAACATCAGACGCTACACGCGACAAGACAGAAGTCGTTGATTGTCGTATGTTCTCAATGTCGTATAAATACATAACTACCGTATAACGTACGGTCCAGGACTAAACAGTTTCGGCGGATTATGGCATTTTATTCGCCAGTTTTGCCTTCATTAAAATCTCAAAGTGATAATAACGTGCCTTTTAAGTGCTCCCACATTGGCTTTCGAGTTATAAGCAATGGCCAGCCTAGGACGCAACTGTGTGTTATGCTTGCTCCCTTGGATGTTTGTAGGGAGTCTAAAATGCCACGTGGAGAATTTTCAATGGCCAAAGATAAAGATACTGCAAAAATATGAAAAGTGAATGGTCTTTCTATAGAGCACATCTCACAATACACATGCATTCTCTTGCATTTGAGAATCTAGATGCACACGTGGGAAGTTTGAAAGGCACAAGCCTATTGAACACCACTAGTGGGTTATACACAATATATACAACCTAGCCACGCCATCTGGGCAATGCCAAGAGCGGAGCAAGCTCCTTACAATGTCACTATGCAGCGGCTGGGAATCGAGCAACACATGCATTTTTTAAAGCTTGCACATCTATATGTTTTAGTTAAGTTAGTATTTGGATGTTGTGCACATCTCGAAATCACTAAATTTTTTGACATCCGAGATATAGGCTAAGTTCTTTTTTTTTTTTTTTGCAAGCCATAAAGATATTAGTATATTTTCACAAATGTACAGGTACAAAAAGTAAAGTAGGCAACACTAGGCCAACTCATAACATGGCCCAAAAAGGCAAACTATACAAGTAACGCACTCCGCGCATGGAGGCAGTTCTACACATTAAGGCCCTTTTTGGACTCAAAAAGGGCCTCTTCACTATATATAATTAGTGTTAATGATGACATGTGTACCAATAACAGAGTGACAACTGAGATGGAATGGTCCATATGACATGGCACATCCAATGGTGTAAATCAGATCTTCAAATTCTAACCCACCCACTAACTCTCCTCTAACTCTACTTCCTCAACTCATATTAATGATGATATGACATGGCTCAAATTTGAATTTAAATGAAAATGTGACTATTTCTTCAAATCCTTCAAACGCCGTTTTTATTAACTCAGAATGCCAAAAAATGGGGCCCAATATTGCCTTGGGCCCCCATATTGAAAAAAAAAAATTCAAAAAAAAAGGGGGGAGAGGGGAGTGGGGTACAACCCCCCCTCTTTCCTTTGTACCCCATCCCCCTTTTTTTTTCCATTGTACCCCCCCCCCCCCCCCCCCCCCCCTCTCTCCCTTGGCCCGCTGGCTGCACGGCCCCCGCTCACAAACCTCATTCACCCTCCGGGCCGCTGGCCTGTTTGGAGGCGCAGGGCCCAGAGGTGGACACATTAAAAAAAAAGCCCCCCTCCAGTTGTCCAGACATTGGGGGAGGGAGGTGCCATCGTACTGTCCCGACGCGCCCACCCGAGCCAGCGGCTCGAAGTGGGCAGTGCCGCTGGCTTCCGGTGGGCACTTCGAGCCGCTGGCTCGGGTGGGCACGCCGGGACAGTGCGATGGCACCTCCCTCCCCCAATGTATGTCAGCTGGAGGGGGGCTTTTTTTTTAATGTGTCCACCCCCGGGCCTTGCGCCTCCAAACAGGCCAGCGGCCCGGAGGGTGAATGAGGTTTGTGAGTGGGGGCCGTGCAGCCAGCGGGCCAAGGCAGAGAGGGGGGGTAATACGATGGAAAAAGAAAGGGGGACGGGGTACAAAGGAAAGAGGGAGGGGGGGGGATTGTTGTACTCCACTCCCCCCTCCTCCCTTTTTTTTTGAAATTTTTTTTTCAATATGGGGGCCCAAGGCAATTTGGGCCCCATTTTTTGGCATTCTGAGTTAATAAAAATGGCGTTTGAAGGCTTTGAAAATTGAAGGCCATGTTGGATTTAAAATTTTAGATTACATTAAAATTCTGTGTCCTTGCTATATTACACTAGGTCTATTGATGTGTGACTTAACCCATGATAAACCCATGGTGAACTGCCACATAGGACAATCAATGAGTTAATTAATCCTAATTAGCAAAAAGGGCCCTAATGAGTAGTATGCATAAAGAAAGTACTAAAACGGAAACACGTAGAAGCCGTGATAGAGTATGTTAGCAACTGTGCTAACACAGAGAAAATAAAAAAAGAAAAAAATAAAACTTTGTGGCATGTGTTTTGTAAGTCCACGTATGAGTATCTGTGAATAAACTTCAACCATGGCATGTGTTTTGTAAGTCCATGAGTAGAAGCTTAAATAATAATAAAATAGCTTAAACTTAGATTTAGAACTTAGACTTAGGAAACTTAAGATTATAAATATTTTATCTTAAGTTTTCCTAAGTTAAGAAACTTTGAAGTTCTAAATCCTAAGTTAGAAGCGAGTCAAGTACAAGGAAAAAGTAAAGGTTTGAGAACTCCAAGAAGATCTTCAAAGTCCAAGATGGAGGCATCAAGGCTCAAGTTTATTGGCAAAGAAAGGAAATGTGAGAAGAGTGACATCTCTCATGCATTTCATCAATCTATTTGATGTTACTTTATATGTGCAAAATTTCTTGAAGGCAAGGGATTGGCATAATCATGGAGTGATCATCAAGATTATGAAGGTAGTACCAAGATCTTGGCATATTCAACTCAAAATCCTCCTTTATTCTCTTAAATCCATTTTGAGAGAGCATATTGATCCATCACATATCCTTATGTTTCATGATGGATCAATATTCATTCTTGCATTGTATGTAAATAATCTTCTCTTTCATGAAGATGATGCAAGAAGTTTTGGCAATTCCAAGCTAGAATTGGATTGAGAGCCAATATCGATCTTGGCCCCTAACATTCAATTTTGTATATTGAAGTAGCTCCAATTTTCTTGCTAGACCTACTCCTTAATCCATTTATGGAAGAGATCCACAGAAACAAATCTCAAAAGTGGCGAGTAATTTTTTCAATATTTCCATTGTTTTGAGGATTTTGAATCTCTAAATGGATTGCATACATTCTTTAATATTTCATGAATGTGATTCTATATTATGAATGAAGGAACACTAGTCTAAAAGAACTCGAAAAAAATGAAGTGTTTAGAAAAAGAAAAAAATAACATTTACAAGGTTGATTACAACCATAACATTTTAGATGATCATTACAACTCCGCATCAACCATGAATTCATAACATGAATCAACACCGCTATAAATGATTGCCTACCAAAAGATGATTAAAAAAAAATGTACAATTTTACTTTTTGAGTCCAATAAGGATTGTGGGCTAGTTTTATTACAAAACATTACCATTTTTCACGGATGCATTAATATCCATAGACTTCTTCTATCTTTTTTGTTACCATGATCCATCATCTTTTTCACTCTACTTAGTCAATTCAAGATCTAGGTCCCTCCCTATCATGGAACATAATATTCGCACATTCAAATCGTAATAGACATGAACCTTAAGACACAAACAGACATTGGCACTTAAAGTGAAGTTAAATTATTGGCATTCTGTGGGAGTATGAAACATTGTATTCCACATTGAATTCCAAAATTATTATTTTAAATGAGATTTAGATAGATCGTTATTTGTCTCGAGCAACAAGGTGTCAACTTGTTCATTAACTAGTCTTTTAACCCAAGAGGATAACTACATGCAAATTGAACTTTTAACGTCCAACTTATTACTACTAGCTTAGTTCTCTTGTATAGATTGGTCGTTTATAAGAAGCACCAACTAACCATTAAGATTTTAGCAACCTGCCATGGTTTTTTCAAATCTTACAAATGTTTCGCTCTCTCGATTTTAAATAGCCTCCATCAAGTCATTTTAGAGAGTTCTTATTCAGCCACACGGAATTCAAAACAAGAAAAACATGTATGATATCATTACAAAGGGCCATTTTGGATCCATGATTGTCTATAGATCTATTGAGTTTGTCTACCATTAGACTAGACTTTGACTACAAATCCATGTGAAAATTCGAGAGAGGTTTATGCAAGTAGTAGATTGTATGACTTCAAAACAATTTAGTGAATGCTTACTCTATATCAAAACAAGAAACGTTCTGATAATGTATGCTTTGATCAGACAAATGATATCAAATTAGGCTTTGATACCATGTTGGGAATTTGAAAGGGATGGATGAATTCCTCGGTGCATGAACTATGTCTATCGAATTTGAGCTATCATCGATAATTCAATAGTAGAATTCAACTTCGTTTGTTCAAATCTTTTAGTATAATCAAATTTTTCATAGAAAAACTTAATTGTTTTATTTTTTGAACAATAAATGCTTTTCGAATGCACTCCAAAAGATGCAATGAGTATTTTTAAGCATTGTTGTTCTTATAGAGGGTAATAGAATGTTCGATTCTTGTTATAATTTTTTCTTTGGTGGAGAAAGGGAGGGAGGAAAGTTTATTAATATCCTTTCAAAACATGATCCATGGGACGATCATGGTACACTAAAATTTTGTCTACAACTACTCATAGTCAAATTTGAATCTACCTCTCAAGACTAAAATGTACTTTCTTATCTAAATTTGTTATTGTACATCTCTCTAGTGTAAGAGATATGGATTGTCCAAATTTAGAATCTTAGAAACAAGTTTAATGACCCATCTTTAAAAACAAGGGAACAACAACACCCTCTCTAGTATTGTTAGGAGCCAAACAAAGCTATTGATTCGAAAAAGGCCACAATTTCTCATAGATATTCTTTCCCACATCATACTAACCTAGAAGTCTCTTCCCCCCCCCCCCCCGCCCAAAACTTTAGATTCCTTTTAAAGATTCTTCTTTGTGTAAAAATTTGTGTATCCATGGCATGGAGTGGGTTGTCATCTAGTTGAATATGATTGCAAACATAAATTAGTGCATAGACTATAGCACATAATAATCTAAGGAGTGTAAGATTTATATGATCCATTAGAAATTAATCATAGATGGTTGGTTTGATATCGCATATTGTTTTATATAAAACTTTATGCTTCTACACTTTATCTAATTTGTGATACTAGTGTGGAAATTAGCATTGGCCAAGGCCAACCCATTGTAATAGCAAGAATATATGCACAAAAATGTATCAACAATGCAGTCACCTATTAACTTCATCAATTGCAAATAGAAGTATTTTCTTCGTTGCAGCAAAAACACATCAAACACCATTTACAAATGCCCTAAGTACTGGCTTTGAAAGAATAGAACGTCGTCCTTGGCTTTGACTAAATAGATTAGTCCCTTCATGTTCCTAGATTTTGAGTGTGAAAATTTGCAATTTTTTGAATCTATTATGTAAGGTTATTTTTGCCATTTGTTTGGATTATTAATTGAATGTTGTTTATTGCTCCAACATATATATCTTGGCTTGATTGAAATGTACTCAATAAGGATATCTTTTCTTTTATAGTCGATGATAAACCTCGAGTTGACATTGATGTAGACCTTTGTTCCCTTTGTTGATACTGTTATGTTTATATGTTCAAAAATCGTAACCTTTTGTGCATACATCACATCTTGCATTGACATGTGCCTTTGTTTATTTTATGTACTAATTTGATATGAACTTGACATTGTTGTAGTCTTCTTTGTTCCCTTTGCTAGTATGTAGTTGCCGAATTCCAACACTTCTAGAAGCGGCGTAGTACTTTTCAATGTGGAGTCACATTGACAACAAAAGTTCCAAACGTATATGATTCTATTGATCAACAAACACCTGTCCTTCAGCAAACCCACCAGCAATAGGATCAACAAAAGATTTCTTATTTGTTTAAGCAAAGGAATAATTTGTGTATGCAACTTGTTGAATGGAAGTATAGCTAAATATATTAGAATGCAAGATTTTGCCCTCCACTGTGAGATAGAGGAATATGCAACCTTACTGAAAGATGAGGAGATGCCATGAGAAAGATTTGGAGTTCCACATCATACATAAAAAGGGTAATAAAGAAACTATCAATTCATTTTCCTTAAGAGTATATACATCAAGACATCGTATGTCAATTTCCAAAAGGTTTCTTAATGAGAAGTCATTGAGACCAATCTTCCTCGATCAAAAAATAATGATTCTTATCGTGTTGAAGTTGTCATTCAAGATAGCTTCGTGGATTACACCAAACTTCATAATGCATCTTGGTTTCTAAGGGGCACTTGAACCTAGGACCAAAGAAACTTTGAATACCAAGCTAATAAATTGAGCAAACCCCATTAGATTGCATCTCACAATGATACAACCAAGTCAAACTAAAATTAGTCCAAACTATTATTTTACTTCAAAGTTGAATTATCCATGTTATGCATTGGGAGGAATGGTCTTTAAACAATATCGCATATATGTAATGGACTAGAAATTGATACTATCATTCAAGGGCTTGTTTGAAAAGCATTGCTGAACTATCAAACCTGCTCAAGCAAATCAAGGTTCAAAGGAGTTTTTCCAAGGTTCGAAATGAATCTATTAGGTCACTATTTTTTAATCAGCAAAGTGACTGGATTAAAAATTTTAACACATGAATTTTCAGCAAGGAACAATGTTAATCCAATACAACTTGTAGAGCCAGCCAAGTACAAGGGAAGTCCCATATGTGACCCAATAAAGCTCAAAATTGATCGAGAAAGAATGTGACTGGAATTTTTGGCACAAAGTCAAATCTTTGCAGATATCAAGATTTTTCCTTCTTATCATGGCATATTCTCACAAACTCAATGGCACTTTAATCCATCTCCGCATGCTCTTGACACAATGGAGAATGACACATCAAATTGTTTAAATAGCGAAACATTCGATGAAATCCTCCAATTAGTCAAATCATGCGACCATAAAACTTCGAATGTGTTTGATGCATCAATAACATCACACTTTGGCAAAGCACTAAAGCCAAATGGGAATGCCTATAATGACATCAAGCACAAGCTAGTAAAATTTTAGCAAAGAAATTCAAAATTTATGTATTTTAGCTATAATCATTACCATGGTACACATGTAACGAGTCAAAACAATGGTACAACTTCATACTAATTAAGCCATACCAAAATTTTTAAGATCTAGACAAACATTTGAAACATGAATTGTCTTACATAGTGCTGGTTCATACAAAGTAGACAAAAAAAAAAAAAAAAGGTTAAATGAAATGATATTCAAAAAATAGATAGTGAATGGGTTTCTCTTGAATCTTAAGAAGAAAAAAAATACGGAAGTACATGAAACATAGAAAACCCATTAAAAATAAGGTGATCCTATGTTCATATAATGATAGTGAGTGATGTAAATCTTGCATGCATCGCCACTGATTTTTCCATGTGATGTTAACATGCAATTTCCCTAAGGAGTTCTCCTCCTATCTACACTTACAAAGCTTACGTTTAGAATTCTAGACAAGGAAACTGGCAACATGATCACGTATCCATGCAACCAAGATCAATGAAGCTTGAAGTTTTTCCCTTAAAAGACACTCTAGGAACTAATATTGGTAGACATAGACTGCATCTACAAAATGATGCTATCTTTGCACGATCATTACACTTATTACATGAAATTTTTACTAAATATTTAATATTAATCTAAGTACTATATTTTTTGACATCAATATTGATGTACCAATCTATATTCCAATTATGCAATTAGCATTGATTATGCACGTTATCATCTACACTATTGTCATTAATCACACTTCACTTAAAACATTTGGACTATATTCACCATCTCTCAACACCATAGTATGAAGAAAGACACTTGTAAGATGACTTTCATCGAACTCTACTATTCTACAAGACCCTTCCAACACTGCAACTTCCAACCATTGTAGTGCCATTTCCTTGGCAATACTCACTACCAATGTTTTGTCAATTCTAGGTTACTACCTTCAATTTAATTGGAAGCATGTTTCATGTCATATCCAATGTTGATATTGATCTTTATTAACTTGCCAGTAAACTGCCACTTGGAACACGGCACAAACTCAGAGACGGAAACGGGTTCTCATGCTTTACACTAGTAACTTTAAATCTTGTAACAATAGGTATATGCTTCTTGGTTTTCAAGGGTAGGCTTGAACCTGGGACCAAAGAAACTTTGGATGCCAAGCTAACCAATTGAGCTAAGTGAAACATAACAGTAGGTATATGAGACAAGATATGTCAAAATGAAAAATAACTACATGTTTTGGCATTTTTTCATAGTAAAATTTGTAGCTATAGCAACTACGACATAACATACTAGAGTTTTTAGGAGTTTCTTGCTCATATTAGGGTGATTCATCTAAATCAAGGCAAACTATTTTGTAATTATCATAATAACATCAAAGCCGCGATGATTTTTTGTTCTTGAAAACTAAAAGTTTAAAGCAAATGCCTACATAAAAGAAAACTTTGATATGGACTTTATCTTAACAACCCTACTAGAAAATTGAGATACCAGTGTGGCAAAGACATTTCATTATGATTGCATTAAGTATAATTGCATTAATTTCACCATCTTACCTTCAGTGAACGTACTTCATATCACGCTATACATTAAAGAGGTTCGGAATATATGGGAGCCAATCGCTAGAAAATTCAAAGATGGACTAACCACGTTGAGGGATTTTTTACTGGGGAGGAGCAAGGACTTCCAAAAGCCTCGGTCCTATAGTGGTAACATCACCTGCAACTCAAGGTATATACATGTCCTATTAAGGGCCTGTCTATAGCTTCGACCATGTATACCAGCCTTCAGGTCATCCTAACCAAGGTCCTAAATTTTGCAACACCACAAAACAAAAACAAGTTACTAAGAATTTGTCATGTCCAAACATACCTGCCCCAATAGTAATGATCACAATCTCCCCTTGGTGGTGGGTTTCATTGACATTGCAACTCGCAAGCTGATTCAACAGATATTCGAATATGTCATCCTACAAGAGTAACATGATAACATCAATTAATGTTGCACAACTCATTCACAACAAAAAAGTAGAAAGCGTACTTCCATGTTATGCTTTATATGAATAGCATCAGTTCTGTCCAAATGGTGACCACTTTAAAGTCTCTTCATTCATTCTTTTTTATTTGGGTATCAGCTTAAGAAGAGAGAATTGTTCTACTTGATATCCAAGTTCTGTTGGAACAGCATACCAAGCCATGGCATTCCACACGCTTTTCAAAACTCTTCTTTTCATTTTCTTTTCCACATTTTAAATACAGCTGTTTACATATCATGTAAGGGCTAAGGGCCTGGATAGAGGGCTTTATGCTTCTGAGAGCCGGCAGGAACACCGAAAAGCATAAAGACCGATGTCCAGCAGTTTATCCTAAGTTCCTCTTTCGTGGTTAAAACTAGCAAAATCCATGCTTTATGGAACAACGCCCATGGGCTTGAAGCCCTTCATGCAAAAGTGCCCATGGGCTTAATGGGCATAAATTATTTTATGCAAAAAGTACATGGGCTTTTTGGCAATGCCCTTTGCAGCCGTAGTTGAAGAGTACACATAAAAATAGGGCAATGTACTCAATAAAACCCCCAAAAATGAGCTAGAAATATTGCAATATAGTATTTAGGTTATGAAATTTGTAATATATATGAAGTAATAACCTTAGTCAACTACAAGGAAATTCCAAGCGTGGTCCCACTTTCAAGAAGAGATATAATTTTTAGTTTCCATCTGAATATGGAGTCTCAAGATAGCAGTTGTGTAAACCAGCAGAGAGAGAGAGAGAATTAGAATTAGAATTATTATTATTAACGTCTTTTGGTACCCAAAGGTACATAAGACAAAAGAGAGTACAAAAGGTGAGGAGCATTGTCCGCATACGGACTTATTTACTAGTAGAAAAGAGAAGAAGACAAGAAACTAGCATGTCTATCTCGCTATCTCTAAGACGAAGAAATATCCAAGCTTGACCACCAGCTTGCGAGGGTACAATGCAAGAGCTTAACCACCTGCTCTGCGGAGGAGACTAGCTACGAGTAAGCTGAAAATAATGAGTGATAGTAGTAGTGGAGCGTGCTGTGGACTGGCGAGAAGCCCGTGAAGATCTAGTGATCCTGGATCTAGCAGAAATATGTGAGACTCTCTGTGTCTTCGATCTCCGAGTGGGGACTTCAAAATCCAAAACGGAAATGTCCTCTCTGTCTCGCTTCTGGAAAAACTGGGTAATATGAGCCTAGCTGTGATCCATATCTGTGATAGGTAGAAGTGAAGCTCGTAGAGTATACATCTCTCTCAATAGAAGACCTACACATCTGGAGTCTGGATACTCGAGGAACGATCGCAACGTGAGAGGGGTATCTCTGTATAAACAATGGTAACGCCCCCTGATCTCGGAATATACTGGACAACGAAAGATGAAATGGAACTTATCTTCCATCTCATGAAGAGAACAAAGCTGACATATCCTCTGCAATCTGGGAGTGTTCGTGTATCTACCTGTCTCAATAGCCAGCTGATGAGAAGAGACTCGGAGCTGTCCCATACGGTATCGCACTGTGTAAGATATGCTGGAAGGACAGGGGTACCCGTAGTATCCAACCGTAGTAGATGTGTGCCATAGAAATGTATCTTGACCTTATCAGGGTCTGGCTGTGACCATATAGTGCGTATGTAGCTACAATAAATATGTTGTCTGATATAAGCATGAGTCCCGCTCGAAAGATCAAGTATAGATAAGCCCCAAGTCCGAAGAAGGGCTGAAACACTAGCAAACCAAGAATGCTTGGCCCCCTGTCCAACAATGGTTGGTGATGAAGTGAGAGCAGCAACAATATATCTGGAAGTGTCTAACTCTGATATCTTGTGAAGAAAGGTAATGATCTGAAACATAGCACCGATAACCATGGGAGGGGAAGCAAACTCCGCTAATATGATATCATGTGGCACCGAGGGCTTAGCCCTAATCATCCTGCTAAGCATGAGAATCTGGATACGAGTAAGATCCCTCCAAGTATCACGTTGTAAATCCGGACACCAAGTCTCAGCAGAGTATAAAACAACTGGGGAGACAGTGGTAGAAAATAGTAAGCATCTGGTAGCAGGGTCCTGTACATAATATGTGGAGCAGAATCTCTCCATATGAACAAGAGAAGTGTGCCCCTTACGGAGTCTAGTGAGGGCTGCCGATCGGAATGTGAGTAGCGGACCAAAGAAAAGTACTCCCAAATAAGTGTAAGAGGTCACAATCTCAATCGGCAACCCATCATAATAGAAGGTCACATCTCTCATATGCTGTCTATTGGTGGTGAACACCATAATCTTGGTCTTCTTAGTATTAACCGTCAATCCCCAAAGCTGACAAAAGTGATGTAAAGCAGAGAGGTGTCTTTGTAAGTCAGCTGCAGAGGATGAGAGAAGAACCACATCATCAACGTATAGAAGAATGGGGATAATAATATCTGCTAAGGGACAGCCCTCTCCACCTTCCTCTCGAATAATCCGCTCGAGGTCATCAATATATACTGCAAAGAGAGTAGGAGATAAGGGGCAGCCCTGCTTCACTCCAATGGTAGAATGGATCAGCGAGGACCAACCACTAGCGTCCCTGAACCGCGCCCAAACTCGCTCATATAAAGTAATGATCACGACAATAGTCTCGTCTGTGCAGCCAAGCGAAGATAATCTCTAGAAAAGGAGGTGTCTCAGAACTGAGTCAAAAGCTTTGCAGAAGTCCACAAAGCAACAATAAACTCTCTGTCTCTGATGTCGTGCCTCCTCAATGATGCATCGCAAAATGAAAATCTGATCTGAGGTAGAGTATCCTGGTCTGAACCCAGCCTGACCCATAGCATGTAAATCCTCAGTCTCAGCAAAAGATCCAGTAACCGTTGTAAAATGGAACCATAAATCTTAGCCAAAGTGTGACCAATCATAATAGTACGGTAGTTTTCTACATTTATGGGATCACATAAATCAGAGAGAGAGAGAGAGAGAGAGAGAGGAGAGAGAGAGAGAGAGAGAGAGAGAGAGAGAGAGAGAGAGAAGCACGTCAATTAGTGTGACGTAGATACCCAAAAATGGTTCATAGGACAAAAAGAGTACATATCAAGTAGTTCTGATGAGAGCGCAACGCATCTCTATCGCCAAAAGACCTTATGACTTTATTTAGCTGAAACAAGTCTAGTGTGTCGTATTGATGTACAAACCAACTGATAAGTATCATAAGCATCCACATATCAACTCATGACTTATTGTGGCTCAATGGCCTGCAAATTGTTGTAATCTTAGTTGAAAGTATTGTGGATGCCTGTTTTGTAGGTGTATTTTCCACATGACTTGTCTGGGGGTAAAAATTGTGAGTGTCAACATTTGTCATATCACATAGGGTGGTTTTATTCTTGTCATCCTCGAAGAAATCTCACTCCGCTCAACTCTCCAGGTTTGATTCGATTTAATTTAGCATATCCTCCTATTGCTACCTAGTACCAATAATCACTTGTCTGAGGTAGAATGTCTCTCGTATCATCAAAATGACACATCTTTGATCCTTAGCTATGGACTCGGCTCATTACATTCGCCGCGTCCATTTACATTTACTTTACTTTATGCATAAGCAGGCCTTGGGCCCTTTTTTTATTCATTAGTGACACTTAGACTATATGGTTGGCCTTTGGCCTTATTATTCATTATTAGGCCATTTGGACATATTACTGGAGAGTGGGGGCCTTCTTGGAGGGCGCACTATTTTCCCTCCCAGTTGGGCCCTAGCCACCGGAAGCTTCCTTTTAGGGCTTCCTCTTGGCTATAAGTAGGGAAACTGTGTCATTTGTCATTCAGCTGATGATATTGATCTCTCTCTTTAGCCTCCTTAATCTCTCTCTTTCCTGCTTTCTAGGGTTAAGTCTTGCTTATGTGCTGCTTTCATAGCTTAAGTCTTGCTTATGTGATGCTTTCATAGCTTAGCTTTAGATCAGCTGTGGCTTTATTCGTAACTTGGTATCAGAGCACTTTCCTGATTGCTGAATTTCAGATCTAATTTTCTGATTGGGTGCCCATTTTCCTTGCTGAGGGCTTTCGTCTCTTTGCTTTAGCAACATTCAGCACAGTTTGGAGGAGGACCAGCTCCTATCAAAGCATTTTTCCTTGGAGAGCTTTAGCAGATAGTTAGCGGAAGTACTTCCGCTAAATTTGGCGGCCGGAAAAGAAAAAAAGAAAAAAAAAAAAATTTGGGCAGATTATTTTCGGCGCCCAAGTTCCAACACTCTATCACCCATTTCCAGCTTGTTTGCAGGCTCTCCAGCGCCCAATTCCCTCATCTCTTTCATCCGTTCCTCCTCCCATTTTCAGCCCTCTCACTTTTGTTTGCAAGCTGTCCAGCCGCTTCATACTTGTCACTTTCGTCCGTTTTTTGTCTCCGTTTGCAGCCATTTTTCACACCTTGTTTGCAGGCTGTCCATCGCCCATCCTCAACCAAATTTCAGGCAATTCCGACTCCGTTTGATACTCCAATTTGTCACTTGCCTCCTGGCTGTCCAGCGCATTTTCACAGCCTTCATTTTCACTTTTTTCATTTGCTGATTGTTGTCCTTTCTTAGTTGTGATAATAGTGGTTTTAATAGACTGATTTGGCGTGACGACAAGAGTCCGCTCTCTCAAGTTTTCGTCTATTCCTTCCACTATCATTATGGCACATTCACCTACCCCGAGTGAGACTACTCAGGAAACCTTATCCGATCAGTTTCGTCGCATGGATGAGACCCTTTCTGGCCTCGTTCTTCACTTCGATACCGTTATGACCGGCTTTGCTACTATGCAGTCACAGATTGATTCTTTACAGCCTCATGGTCCTGGTAAAGCTCCTGTTTTTCCTTCATTTGGGACTCCCCCTCCATTTGGATTTCCATCTTCCTCTGCTAGTCAGCCTGGTGGTGGACCGATCATTCCACCTAACCCATCTCCTGGTTTCTTTTCACGTCCCCCACTTCCTGAGCCACTCTTTGCTCGAGACTTTCGTGATAGGGTACAGCTCGCTACCTATTCCGGTTCCTTTGACGGGAACTTATTAGAGAATTGGTTTGCTAAGCTTGACACATATTTTCAGATCTACCCTAAGACTGATCCTCAGAAGATCTAGTTGGCTGCTTTACATTTAGATGGACACGCCGCCACGTGGTGGCGAGTTTATAGAGCTGATCCTGATCGGGAAGGGCTCCATTTATGGCATACTTTTCGCCGTGACCTCCGTCATGCTATGATTGACCCCTCAGTGGCTCGACCGCCAACGTGATACATTCCGCAGTCTCACTCAGACCAGTGATCTTGCTTCTTATATAGATCAGTTTATGGAGCTTTCTTATCTTTTCATAGATCTACAGCCCACTAAGCTTATTTCTCGTTACATTGCTGGGCTTCGTGGTGCTTTATGTTATGATGTTTCTTCCTTCCGTCCTCCCACACTTGTTGAGGCGATGTCTCTTGCCAGTACTTTACAGCATAAGTACTCTGACACTCTTCCTTCCCGCTTCTCCCGACCCCATCCTTCTGCTTCATCTTTTCCCCTGAGTCCACCCCTACACCTGCCCCTTCTATTCCAGCTCTCTCCATTGTCCCTTCGTCTCCTCGTCCTTCGACTCCTCGACCTGCTTTTGTCCGACGTTACACGTCTGCAGAGTTCGCTGACCTTCAGCAGTAGCGTCTTTGCTTTCGTTGTAAGAGTCCTGACCATTTTGCCCGTGATTGCCGTCAGCCCTCCCTACTACTACTGTTGTTTTTTACCATGAGGGCACTACTCCAGATGATTCCGATATCTACATTCATATTTCTGATGAGCCTGACCTATCCTCTAAGCCTTCCACTGATTTACTTCCTGCTACTTGCCATGCTCAGCTTGCCTATGCTACTTGGACAGGGCGTCCTGGTCTTTGCTCCATTCGGTTACGTGTACGTATTATAGGTCATGAGTATATTGCTTTAGTTGATACTGGCAGCACTCATTCTTTTATTAGCAATTATATCACTCGTCGGATACGGTGCTTCACCTATTCCTGCTTCACAGCCTCTCACAGTTGAGGTTGCCAGTTCCCATTCTTTTCCTAGTTCTCAGATGTTTCAGCGTTTACCATACCGCATTGGAGATTTTTCTGGACAGGCAGATCTTTACATTATTCCTATGGAGCGTTATGATCTTATCCTTGGTGTTGATTGGTTTGCATCTCTTGGAGCCGTTAACACTGGACTTGACACAGCAAACATTGACATTTGTACTTGATGCAGTTATACACTCACTTGTTGGCATTGATTCTCAAGGAGACTTCCAGTTGGTTACCGGGAAGCAGTTTATGCGTAGCTTGCCAAAGGCTGACAATGCAGCTCTTCTTTCCATTCAGAGTACATCAGTTGCTCCTTCACTTTCACCATCCGTGGGTCCTCTCCTCAGGTTGATGTTGCTTCGGATTTACAGGTTGTTGTTTGTGTGGGCTTGCGCCTATATGCCTTGATTCACAGATATCGTATTCAGTGGTCATTCCTGGTTTCATTGATATTGAGGCCGTATACCTTGGTGGTATTTTCTACTATTGCTTTTGCACATACTTCAGATTGCCCTCCTGGTTCGGTGGTTGGTGCAGTATCTTCTCCATTGGTCTCTATATCTCCATCTCTTGAGTCTGTTATGGCCGTTGTTCCTGCTGATTTCTATGGGGTTCTTCATGGGTCCACGTTTGATGGTTCCCTCGCTATTGGTGATCAGGTTGTATCTTCTTTCGCTTTACTCAATGGATCTCTGCTTGAGGTTTGTAAATTGCCTCATGAAATTTCTACGGTTCCTGACATGATTCATGCGCCTTTGGCCCTTACTGTTACACATTTTTCATCCGAGGATATTTGCCAGATGGTCACTATTACTTATCTAGGGTATTTATATGCTGGGATCTTTCTAGATGAGTACACCGGGCATCCTTCAGTCTCCTGGTGTTTCTACATATAGGTTTGCTGCAGTCCATGCCGATGGTATACACTTTTGGGTTCATGCAACTGATTCTTTTTACCTCTTGATATTTGGCATTCCTGGTTATTATGTATCGCTTGGATTTCATTTGGACCTATTGCTTACACTACTGCTTCATTTTCAGCTATGGATATATGGCATCCCTGGTTATTACATATAGCTTGGTTTTCATTTGGACCTGTTGATTGGTGTTGGTTTTTCTATATTACTGATCGCCTATGGTGCGGATATCTCTATGATTATGCATGTGGCTCTCTATCTGTTCCTTGGATTGTTGCTCATTGTCAGGCTTGGCATATCCTGTTGGCTTGGGTTATTTGCCTCCGTTCCAGCTACTG
>MU832958.1:0-63666 GCA_029204225.1 Diphasiastrum complanatum | reverse complement strand
CTTTTATAAATTTTGTTTTGTCACGATGGGTGACACTTTGCTTCTTTTAAAATTAATAAGTATGGATACAAGACCAAGATGGATGAGTAGCATGTACAATAGAATATTATGTAATGCCAAAAGGCTATACACTTTCACACTACATTCATGATCAAGACAATGTATTTGGCATGAATGATCACATGGGTGAGAAGTGTGTAGTGAAATCCTTTCACAGTTTTGAAACATATGTCTACAAATTTCCTTTACAAAGCAAAACATTTTGTCATTACTGAAATGTTTGACTTGATCATAGCATGAGCTTGGCATGATTATTACTCAAACACCTCAAGGGGAGCTAGGACAATCTACTTATCGTTTTGCCTTTGACCACTTCATTAATCAACCAAGCAATAACTCACATTGGCCAACATGTCAATGATCATTGGCTCGCACGGGGTGTCTCTTCTTCACAACCTTACACACTTAGACATGCTTCTCAAGCGCAAAGAAACTCACCCTAGCACAACGCCAACAGGAGATTCACATAACTAGCCACAAATTGTCCAAGCAAGCTATTTAACACATCCAATACATCGACTCATTTCCATAATTATTGAAGCGAGTTTTTGACATTCTGCGAGTAAATTTTTTGCGAGTTTTGCAAGCTTCTTCCATGACATGCTCCAAACAAAAATGGTAGCACATGGTGTGCTACTCTTTCGATGCCACTACATGATTTTTTAAGAACAAGAATGATGGTTTGATGCATACTTAAAAATGTGACTATCCATCAAATTCTAAATAAGTCCATCACAAAATACTTTGTTACATTATAAATACAATTTCACTTTTATTTAAAAAAAATTGTCCTTGAAGTTGTAAAAGTTTGGCATGCTAGTGTGCTAGCCTGCAAATTTTTTATTTCAAAAACATGCAGCTTTTTTGAAAAACTTTTTGAAAAAATAGATTTCTTTTTGGAGCTGATTCGGCTAACATGCCGGTGTGCTAGCCAAGTAAATTATAAAGAAGAAAAGCTATTTTGACACATTTGAGATACCAAATTTGAGTAAAAACATTATTTTGAAATATTTATTTAAACCTCCCAACATAGTAAGTCGACGTGCTAAGTAAAACAACTAAAAAAAAATTACAACCTTTAAAAATAGCACGTCGGCGTGCTCTATGAAATGAGAAAATTTTTTTTGCAAACAACCAAGATAGCACCGCCGGCGTGCTATCTTCTTTATCAAACTTACGAGTCTTGGATGTACTGTTTTGCGCAGATTCCTTGTGATCTCAAGAAGAAGCTCAACTTCCAGAGTATCAAGTGTGTTTTCATCAACGACACTACCTCAGATCAAACCTACAAGTTGTTCGATTCCCATCGAGTCAGAGATATTCACTAGCCGGGATGTCATCTTCATCGAAAATCAGTTTCAAGACCTCAAAGGAAAGGGCAGACCCCATGTAGGCCGGCCTATCAGATTCTCCTGACGCTTTGAACTTTCCAGTTCCTCAGTCGACTATTCCTATTGAAGGTTTAAGCTTCTCTACTCTTGACAAACAACAAATCAACGATGAATCAGAAGATGATAATGTTGCAGATCAGCATCTACAATATGATGGAAATAGTCAACTTCACGTATTACCCAGAAGATCTTCAAGGACTAGCAGACCACGTAACCGGTATATCGACGAGTCTGCAGCTTATCTTGTTCAGAAACCGACGTCTATCCAAGAGGCACTCAGTCAGCCTGATTCAGATCTCTGGAAAAAAGTTATGGATAATTCATCTCTTGTCAAGAACCAGACGTGGACGATTGTCGAACTACCTACTAGCAGAAACGTAGTTGATTGCAAAGTACAACACAGATGGAAGCATCAACAGGAGAAAGGCATGGCTTGTAGCCAGAGGATTTTTCTCAAGTATACAACGTTGATTACACTGAGACTTTCAATCTAGTAGTCAAGCATTCTTCTATTCGACTTTTGCTATCATTTGTTGCTGCAGCAGATTTGGAAATACATCAAATGGATGTACAAACAGCATACCTCAATGGAGTTATCGAAGAAGACATTTACATGGTGCAACCCGAAGGTTATATTATCGAGGGTAAGCACAATCATGTTTGTAAATTCCATAAGGCACTTTATGGCTTGAAGCAATCTGTTCAAGCATGGTTTCAAAGGATCAATACTTTCCTTATTGATCGCAGCTATACACCTAGCTCTTCACATTCAAATGTTTACGTCAAAGTAGTGCAGTGGTATTTTTTCATTATCACTTTGTACGTGGATGATACATTGCTTTTCAGCAACAATACCAATTTGATAAAAGAAACCAAGACAATACTATCTTCCAAATCCAATTCTGCAGATTTTCTCGTGTTTTTATGCAGTCAACAGAATTACAAGTGTTTTAATATAGTCTACAGAATTACACGAAGTTTGGCATCTCAAGATGTATCTCAAATCATATCTATTGAAGATTATCAAGATGTGAAGGAGTCGAGGTTTGAGGAGGAGCCTCCTCAACATATGATTTTAAGGGGATCTTCAAGATGGATGGCCAAGTCCTTATGGATCATCTTTATGGTGTAGAAAGGTGGTATCCACTTTGGCATTCTCACTTATGCTTCTCTTTCATTATTTGATGCATTATCTTGCTTTGTTGAGATTCTTACATCTCAAAGTTCAAGAGAAACAATACTAGTTTTGTATGATGCCTATTATATAAACATATTTCTTGTCATGAAAGGCTTAGATATGTTTCCAAAGTTCTTTGAAAGCAAGAGATTGTGTTATCAAAAGTATGCTCTTGGATTTTGTAAGAGCAAGATTGAGTTTGATACTCATAGTTTTAAAAATCATGTTTTTACATGTTTTGAGACAATTTGTAAACTTCTCTTGAGATTAAGTGAAGCATCCAAAGAGGACACTTATATCCTTGAGCAAGTGTTTAGTCTCAAAAAGATCAACATTGCATTTGAATTCAAGATTAAATCCATCATGGATAAAGTTCATATTATGTGGACTAGTCAATCTAGTATGCTTAATCTTGAAGATCAACACTTTTGCTCATCTTATGATCTTGATCTCGATGATCCTTATGAGGCTTTGAAGCTTCGGATCTCTCTATTTATGGTGCAACCATCATGCAAGTGGAGTCTAAGTTATAGGTGGATTCAAAGTCAAATGGTGGTAGGTGGGGTGTGCTTCTTTGTGCACCACTAGATCTTTTGAAGGGCTAGGATCTCAATCCTTGCCACTTCATGTAGCCAATAGGATGAATGGGGCAAGGGCCTCCCCAAGAATAATAGGGCACCATTTGTACTCATTTTTCATTCTCAATTCTAGGAGGAAACTCTATTGGTTTCTCTCTCTCTCTCTCTCTCTCTCTCTCTCTCTCTCTCTCTCTCTCCTCTCTCTCTCTCTCTCTCTCTCTCTCTCTCTCTCTCTCTCTCTCTCTCTCTCTCTCTCTCTCTCTCTCTCTCTCTCTCTCTCTCTCTCTCTCTCTCTCTCTCTCTCTCTCCATGTTTATGTGCTATGCAGGTTGAGGCGAGCTTGCCGATCCCAGCGAGAGTTCATAGGTTACAACAATTATATTATTGTTATATTTTGCTAAGCTATCCAAATCTTATGATCACACTCGAGTGGACACTACTAGTCACTAACACTTTTCACAAGCTGAAGCATGAATCTGTGTAAGCTCCCATTCTTAGATCCCCGCTCCTATCGGTCGATAGTCGGATCGATCATGTATGTCATGGTCTGCACTTGACCTGATCTAGCCTTTCCAGACAGTACATTGTCATAGTTTATGTCAAATCCCAGCCAACCTCATTGGAAGGCTCTCTCAGAGTACTAAGATAGATTCAAGCCACTAAGCATTATGCTTTGAGTTATAATGGAAATACAGAAGATGCTTTGATTTTACTTACTTATTTAGACTCTGATTGGGCTAGTAATGTGGACACAAGAAAATTCACATCTGGCTATCTTTGCTTTCTAGTAGGAGGACCCATTTCGTGGAATAGTCGAAAGCAAAAATACATTTCCTTGTCCTCCACAAAATCAGAATATGTCGTAGCTACCTCTACTATGAAAGAAATTATTTGGCCCAGAAGATTGCTTAAGGATCTCATGATCTCTCAAATCAGTCCAACTATATTCTATTACGACAATCAGAGCTACATTGCTCTATCTCTGAACCTACAAACTCAGTCTAGAACTAAACACATTGAAGTTCAATTTCATGTTCTTAGAGAGAAAGTTCAAAATAAAGATGTCGAATTAAGTTATTTTCTGACTGCCAGTATGTTGGTTGATATCTTGGCTAAGCCTCTGTCAAGAGAAAAGCATGTTGCCATTATGTAGCTTGCTTAATTTCATTCAAGATCCTAGGAGTTAAGCTTAAGGGGGTATTTTGGAACTAAGCATCACTCCAACTCACCAAAATTCAAGTCATCAGAAATTGAGTCATCGGAACTCGATTATTCGAGTTCGACTCACTCGAATTCAATTCCTGAGCACCAGTGTACTATGTAAATATGAACTTTCTCTCTCTCTACAACGACATTGTAGCCTTACTCTCTGAAGTTGAATGTCTGTGCAATCAATCAACTGGAACAGAAGCATGATCAACATCGAACTCTTCAAGTTCGAGGTCTTCGAGTTATGTGAAAGATTTCTAGACCCAAAATTAGTAGGGTTTACATTTTGGAGGGAAAGCCAAGTGACCATAGGTGGACCTATTATAAAAGGATGTAACTTGTGGAGAAACAGATATTCTCTCTTCTCTATCTCATTTGATGCTTATACATGGTTCTCTTGGGTTCTACTATCCATTGGTGCACTATACTTGTGATATCTTGCAATTCTATGTGTAGAATGATCTATATTTGCTATTTTCAGGTTCACACGTGTGAAATATAGTGGGGTACTTTTTCTGTATAAACATTAGCTTCTATTTATGTTTTGATTCATGTTTGATCAAGTTCTATTAGAATTTGCATTCTATTTTGTGTGTAGATGCTGATTTTACAACATTGGCAAGATTGGTGGAGTAGCTTGTTTTGTAACCAAAGATCTTTTATCGATTTGGATCATGAATAATCTGAATTCTTTCACATGGTACTAGATCTTGTGTTCTAGGTTATTAAGGAGGAAATCATATCCATCAATGATTTGGTGAAGATATCAAGACTAGAGCATGCTAGAGAAGATTCTACACCAGAATTGAGTTTCTTACACTTGTAGATTGGATCTTTTGTAAATCAAAATCCTATATAGGTTTATAAACTTGATCAATTCTGATTTTTGAATTCACATGTTGGATTTGGCCGATTTTTGGATCATTGGATTAGCCTAAGTGGTGGCTAATAGATTGGATATCAAATTTTTAGCATTTGCATGTAGATCTTGAGATATTCATTTTTTTGTGATTTTGTCAAAAGCCTAATTTTGATTGGATCTCTAGATAGTGAAATTACTGGACTTCATTTGAGTGTGTTTCAATATTAGGAAGTGGCAAGAGTCATTAGATTGAGGATAGATCATAGGTTGATGAAGATTTCATGATTCTATGTGTTGATTTGTTTGGTATAAGTGCTAGAAGAGAATTAAGTAGTTTCAAATCTTTGTGATTTCTCTTTGAAAACATATGTTTTTGTTCAAAAGGAGTGCTTTGTGCATTGAAACAGGTTGAATGAGAAGATTAGGTCATTGCTACATGGCACCATCAAGTGGAGTCATGTTGAAAGCCAATGATAAGCTTATCTCAAGTAACTATTCATTATGGAAAGTCAGGATGGAATCACTTCTTGAGATGAATGATGTTTTGGATATTGTTGTAGGTTTGGAGGAGAGGCCAACAACACAACAAGAAAAATTGAGTTATGATAATAGAGCCAAAAGGGCTCTAAACATGATCAAGATGAATGTTACCAATGAGCTTCTCAAGGAAGTTGGTAAGTGTACTTCATCAAGTGAGCTTGGGAAGCTTTGAAGAAGCGTTATGAGTCCAAGTCTACCTCTAGAGTGTTGACTCATCCCAGATTATGCACTTCTTATTTCTCAAGTGTTGCCACTCAGGTGACTTATGAAGATCTTCCTCAGACTTTATATTTACCTCTCTCCAAAAAGACCCCAATCTTCTAGATCGTACTGGTCCACTTCAAGCTCCGACTCACCTGCTCTTTTCATGGAGACAAAGAACGTTCCCAACTCTCGGGGGTATCCCATTGTGCAAAATTTCATTCCAAGCTCTGTGATATTTTTTTGAACTGTTCTAATAGCCTCATTGACTACTAGATGACAAGGAGGCATAGGAGGTGGTGGCACACTTTTTACAACCCTGAATGATGCAACCACATCTTGTAACATATTTTTTTCAATTAATTTCTCATATAAACGAATACCACTTTCATTGTCTGCTCTCGTATGGACAGTCTAGATGCTTGCACGAATTTGTTGCCCATAATCGCAACATTCTCTCAAGTCATCGAGGTCTGGTTTGTCACCTGTGACCGGATTACATCTGGCTTATGTTGCATTGGCTGGATTGTGTCTTCGTTGTTTGTGGATTCGACTTGATCACGAACACTTGAGCACAAATTATACTTAGAAACGGTCTTTTCTGGTGGTTGTTCACAAAAAAAAACCTTGTTAGGATATAGACAAAAAAATAGAAAATAGCTAAACTTTTGTCTTAAGTTAAAACCCAACTACCAAATCGACATGTTGAAATTGTTTTAGATTGAAGTAGTGACTCATAGGAGAGACGGGTTGTAAGGCTAATGTATTGTTTTGTAGAATTTCTATGGTGCTTGAAAAGATCCATTTTTCATGGCAGGCTTCCATGATCCATTTTCAATTAGGAACTACTAAAAAACAGAGGCATTTTTTGTTTATGTTTTTCAGTGGTTTCTAACAAAAAATTCAACAAAATGCCTCTGGAGGTCCAACGCCGATGCTTGACTCTTGGAGGCATTTTCTGATTCAGATTCATAGAAAAAAAAGAACAAAAATGCCTCTAGGGCTCCAACGCCGAGCTTGGACCTTTGGAAGCTGTTTTTTGTTGTATTTTTTCACAAATCTTGTAACAAGAATCAATCACGGACACTCTCAATGTGCCAATCTTCACACTAAAAATGACCAAAAGACAAAACAAAAAAATGCCTCAAGGGGTCCAGCATTGGCGCACCCCCGAAGGCATTTTTTTTGTTTTTGTTTTTTGGTCGTTTTCAGTTGTAAATCAGAAATAGAAAAAGCCTCCGGCCGACGCTGGACCCTCGAAGGCATTTTTTGTTTTCTTTTTTTGTCAGGAATAAGTGAAAAACAAAAACAAAAAATGCCTTCAGCGGTCCTAGCGCTGGCGCTAGACCCCCAAGGCTTTTCTGTTTTTGATTTACAGTTTTAGATTATACATTCAAGCTTAAGCTGAACGTCATTGTTAAGCCCCTTGTATACACCAAATCAAGAAGCAGAAGAAGAAGAAGAAGAAAAACACCTGAAAGAAGAAACATCTATGATAAACTATTTTACACATGTGGGAACATGCTCCACACATGTGAAATGTACTCACAAACATAAAAGACATAAAATTGCCAAGCTAGATTTTTGCCAATTTTTCACACTCCTCAAAAAGATAGCTTGGAAAGGTACTAGATCATTTGAGAAGTTTGTGAAAAAAAATTAGTGGATCCTTTGTATGTATATGAAGTAAAAAACTAGCAAAAGGATCCATCATAGCAGCACCTCACCAAATCCATGATAAGATCTCTTTGGTAGAAATCTCTTGCCAATATCCTTGAAGAGTACTCCACCAATATGCCACTATGATCATGTGCTTCCTCCATGTTTTCTTATCCATATCATCAAGGGGCACCAAATGCAGCACAAGGTATGGTGCGCCAAATCAGCAACAGCTTATGGCCTTACCTGCACCACTGGGTCCAGCCAATCAACAAATGGCTCACGTGAACCTGACAACAGGGGAACCAGAGATGCCAGTACCACCTCAACCTGAGCAGCAGCAATGGTATGGACCGGATGAACCATTTATGAATCCTGCTATAAATGAATGTATTGCAGCCTATGCAGCTCAAACTCACCATCAAGGCAGGAGAAATTATGGCCGTTACGGATGTGGCGAAGGACACAGAATTGCATAATGTCCTTAAAAAGAACAGTATACATCCTTCTGCCGAGAATGCGGTTATGGACACTGCTACAAGAATTGTCCATTGAGACCTGGAACCAGTGCACCACTAAACTTCATTGCAATACAACAGGCAACAGTTCCAGCAAGGATACCACCGGAAGGGCAACATTTCCATGCCCCTGTGTTAGCCATTACACGAACACATAAAAGAAAAGAAGTGGCCCTCTCACCACCACCTTCGTTGATGAGCAACCCTCGACTTCAGCACCATATCCGAATGTGAGGGAAGAAAGAAGACAGTACCAGAAAATACAACGTTGGGTACAGAGAGCACAAGCGGAGGAGAAAGTGCAAGAAAAGGACAACCCTACGGAACCTCCAACTGATGGCAAACGGGAACCACAAACGGACTCACCATTGCACACTGATCAAAAAAATCGGTTGCATCTTCAAGAACCACCCTTTCATATGGTGGAGCCCGAGGAACCATGCATTGAAAGGCTCACAATTCTTATTGGCGAGTCGTGTTAGTTTACCCCTCGAGGAATTACTGCGGATTGCGCCACAAGCTAAAAGCCTTTTGGTTGAATGGGCCAAAGCGGACGCGGAGCCAGTAGTGCCTGAGCCCATATATTGTATGAGCTATGAAGAGTCAAGTAACGTCCTCCACATCGGGGCAGCATGGGAAAGTGAGGAACACAACATCACCCTACCAATCAAACACAAGAGATTCGAGGACGAAGCAGCAGTTGTAGATAGAGAATCCGGTGTCAATTTGATCTCCACTATTTCATATCCATGTATAAGATATGTTAAGCTCAACTAATCAACTTGCAATGTAAAATAATATTTTTTGCAGTCCAATCTCCCCTTACTATCAGTTATTATACTTGATCAGCCAAACCATACTGGTACCGTATCTGGACATCCGCCATACTGATCAGTTTGTTGGTTTTTGGTCCATATCATTAATTATTACGACAATACGCATTTGAAAACAAGCCATATAAAAAAACATAGCAAAATGTGAGCGTGTAAGCAGTTTGGACCAGTACATGTGTTTTGTGGCAAATCCATGCCATCCCATCACTCTTGTTTGTAGATAGACAATGTATAGTAGTCGTGACTTCTTGAGCAAATCCATGCTATGCAAGAGTCCGCAAACCATCTTATCGTTCTTACGATGTTAAGCCATAATACAAATTTAGTCATTACCCAAGAAACTGTAAGTGCAAAAAGTGAAAGTAGGAATTTGCGAATGCACACTCATACTAAGACTGGGGCAATTCTATGCCATTCTGACCTTATGAATGTATACATTCTTAGCACAAATCCATGTACTTAAAAGAACTTACAACAAGTACACAAATCCTTGTTTAGAAAATCATCAAAAGATTGTTAAAAGTTGTAGGGTTATCATCGTTCCTACAGTAAGCACTTATATATTAGCATTAATTGCGTGAAACATAGACGCATTTATCGTACTACGATTACAAGTCATACTACTTTTTTTCGCACATTTTTATCAAACGTAGTCGTTTACTTACTCCGTCACCTTGCATTTTGAGCCTTATCAATCAAAAATTAAAATTCATGCATTACTGACCTGAATGGTAGACAAAACCGATTCTTGTGAGGCAATCGAGTTTGCACTTTGTAGTTGAGAAGATTGACCTTATGTATCCATTTCTAAGAATAGTCATTGTGTGGTTACACGTATACGAGAAGTCCAGTTACTTTATAGTAGCTTCCAAATGGGTTTACGGTCTTCTTCATAAAGAGTAGTCTAGAGCATAGATGTTGTGAGTGTCATACGTAGCTTATATTTGTTGTCAACTAAAGTATACCTAAACCCTTCATGAACTATATGTTGTAAAACTATATGAGACAGGAGATAGTAGTGAGTATTATCACCTATCCATTTTCGTAGAGAGTTCTTTACTGATCATAAGACATGTACACACATATGGCATTCGTTTAGCATCATTTCTACCATCAACCATCTCTAGAATGTGGCTACGGTATATCCATAGCAAAATTACACATAAGATTGTGAAGAATTAGTGAGTATATTGTTGTTATAAAAGCAAGGTATGGTATCTATCATAATAATCAGCACGGAACAGCACTTTTTGCCCACATAAGTCAACGCTGGCAATGCTATCAACCTCTCCCGGGGTCGCGCAGAAATATACATCACAAAGACGGAAGTTGTAACAACGATTTCCAGCTATTTATTAGCGCTACCATCTGCCTACATTTTTGTCAATGCACATCATATATGTTTCTACAAAACCAGCCAGCGTTGGCTTCTGCCAATGGTGTGCTAGAACCATGTATTCAATGCAGTCATAGATGCCATAATGGGTGGTTGAACCTCTTGCATGCAATCAGAACTTTCAGAGATATAACAATGATGCCAAAGATTGCAATCGAATCTATCATTTCCATTGCTATCAAAGTGTTCATAGCAGAAGTAAAAACCGGTATGAAGGCAACTTACCAGAGTATTTCGGAGTAAGCTTTATGATTGTCGTAACGTAAGCATCCACACAACAACCTTTGGTATGCCAGAGAGAGAAGCAGAAGAAGAGAATATAATAGAGGAGAGAGGGCGTGGAGAGGGTCTGAACCCCATTCTCTCTTTTTATAGATACAACTAATCAAAAAGAGTGTGCAAGAAGCAAAGAACCTTGTTTGTAGGATATTACTCTGATGATCTTGACCAATGAGGTGGCATTCACTACATCTGGTGGTTTTCAAATTTCCCTCCAAAATTCACAAAGGGCTATATAACTTTTAGAGTACTAAGAACCAAGTGTAAAATAAAGAAGTCAGATACCATTCATGCGAGAGAGAGAGAGAGAGAGAGAGAAAGAGAGAGAGAGAGAGAGAGAGAGAGAGAGAGAGAGAGAGAGAGAGAGAGAGAGAGAGAGAGAGAGAGAGAGAGAGAGAGAGAGAGAGAGAGAGAGAGAGAGAGAGAGAGAGAGAGAGAGAGAGAGAGAGAGAGAGAATCTCAGTTTCTAACCAATTCACAAAGTATTGCACCTACATGTTCCTTCATTGAGAGTGCCTTATTGATGGCCTCCTAACTACTCTTTGTCTCTCAGAAAATGGTGCACTATAGCTTCAACCAAAGCCTCTTCTCAAAAACTTAGAAAACCTAGCTTTTTCTCAAAAAAAAACCTCATTCTCTTTGCATGCTTCACCAAAAGCTATTATGTCATCTTCATCAAGGTCACCCTACTCCCCATAGACTGACTATGAAGCCACTTGGACTGGTTCATTCTCTTTGCATGGTTTACCAAAAGCTATTATGTCATCTTTACTAAGGTCACCCATCTCCCCATAGACTGACTATGAAGCTGCTTGGACTGGTTTGCAAGCACTTCTCAATTTTGTGAAAATTTTCTCACTTTTTCCTTCACAAAAAATATCTGAATTTGTGTGCTTGGTGCACCCAAACCCCTTTATCTTTTCATAGACCACCTTATAGCTGCTCTCTAGGCATTGTATAGATATTGTTGACAGAACTAAATGAGTACAATAATGAATATAAACAACTATTTACGCTAAGAAATTAGGTCGTCAAATGCGATCACCAGTTGGCTGGTGATCCGATGGCATCCATACGGTTCCTTGTCATTGATTGCTGATAAGCGGTGAAATTGGCTGTAATCACTTTGTCTGCATAAATGAACCAAAACTATAGCTCTACAGAAATGACCTAAAACAGCCACAAGCGACACTGTCATGAAAAAACGATAGTATCGGGATTTTGCGGAAAATGTGAAAAAGAGACAGTGCCCTTAAATCTCATTTAGGGTTGCTCCACACTTTATCAGAGTCATTTCCTTAACATTTGAAGCTCTTTGGAAAAAGCGAAAAATGCGACACTATGATTTTACATGAGATTTCTGTTAGGCGAAAAATACGAAACTGTTTCAAACTTCATGTATTTCTGCAGACTGTGTAAAAACACTTGTAATTCTGCAGACTGTATAAAAACACGAGAAAATCCGCAGAACACATCTTTATAGTCATATTCCTAGAAAAATTCTCTCTTAGATGTACTATAGGCACTTATTATGAAATCAAAAAATCCATTAATATAACCCAAAGACAATGGGATAAATTGTAAAAGATTTTAGATCCTTAAGATCCAATCTACTTGAATGATCTTTGGTTAGAAAGAGAAATACACTACCAATCTCACCAATGTAGAAAAATCAGCATCTACACACAAAATGAGATGCAAACACCAATAGAACTTGATCAAACTTGAATGAAATGATAAAGTACTGTTGTTGTCTATACAAAACCAGCAAGCTACTGTATTTCACGCGTATGGATTTAAAAATAGCAAACATAGATCATTCTACACATAGAATTGTAAGCAATCACCAAGATAGTGCACCAATGGATAGTAGATCCCAAGAGAACCATGTATAAGCATGAAATGAGATAGATAAGATAGAAGAATACTCTATCCACAAGTTACATCCTTTTATAGCAAGTCCAAATCCTATTTGGCCACTTGGCTTTCCCACCAAAATGCTAACCTTACTAATTTTGGGTCTAGATTCAATGTACCCAACTATTCCAATTTGAATCTACTCAAACTCGCATTCTAACTTTCCCACACTTTCAAAAAGTGTTTATTCAAATGAAATTTATACTAATGAACTTTGGAAAGTCAATCTCTAAGTCTAAAACAAGTTTTGGCCTGAATATGCCAAATATGAAAATATAGCAAAATATGATGAACCTAGTTGAATCTTTCACACTCCCTCTTCAACTAGTTTTAGCATAGACTTTGATAACACTCCAAGTGAAGTTCTATGCTTCATGAACAAGTCTTTACCAATGCTTTGGTGAAGATATCAGCTACAAATTCCCTTGAAGACACATGTTGAAGCTCCACCTCCTTTGCAATGACTTGCTCCCTCACAAAATGATATTGTATCTCAATATGCTTGCTCCTAGCATGAAAGATAGGATTGGATGCCATTCTTTGGGCTGATTGATTGTCACAAAAGATGATTGGGCTCTCTGAAAAATTCAGCAAGTGAAGATCTTTGATCATCCTCTTGATCCAAACCATCTCCTTTATGCAATGGGTAAGAGCTTTGTACTCGGCCTCACTAGATGACAATGAGATAGTGGCTTGTTTTTTTGACATCCATGATATAGCTCCATCACCTATGAAAATACAATAAGGACTAATGGATTTCCTATCCATTACATCTCCAGCATAGTCTGAATCTGAAAATTAAAAAATATTAGGTGATGATCCCTCATACAATATGCCAAAATCTCGAGTATCAATGATGTACCTCAAAACTCGCCTTCCTAGCTTCCAATGCTCCCCACTAGGATCCTGCATGAATTGACTCAATCTTCCAACACAATAGCTTAGATCAGGTCTAGTAATGGTTAGATAGATGAGTGAACCAACTAGCTTCCTATAGAGAGTAATGTCCTCGAAGGATCTTTCATTACCTCTTATAGTTAGCTTTACATGAGACTCCATAGGTGTATCAATAGCTTTTGCATCTACCATATGAAATCTTTCCAGAATAGAATTAGCATACTTCTCTTGACAAATGAAAGTAGATTGAGAAGATCTAATGACTTCTATTCCCAAAATGTAATGCAAATTACCAAGATCATGCACCTCAAACGCCTTCTTAAGTGCATTCTTGATATCCTCCACATCTTGATTGTCTCCGCCACTTTCATCTCTACCAACAATCACTTTGTTAGTAGAAGAAATGTAAGCCTTGTAGGCTTTACTCACCTCACTATATCCAACAAAAATACCTCTTCTTGAAGATGGATCCTCCTTGGTCCTATCAAGAGTAATGTTGACATAGCATGTGCATCTAAAGGTTCTTAAAATGTTGACACTCGGCATCCTCTTGAATAGCATCTCAAAAGGTGTCCTTCTATCCAAAATAGCATTCGACCACCTATTGCACGAGAAATTGGCACACAGCAAAGCTTGATCCCAAAATGGTTTGTCAAGATTAGCACTTAACCTCATAGCTATAGCACTTTCACATAAAGTCCTATTCTTCCTTTCAACCACTCCATTTTGTTCTAAAGTTTTGTAACCAAGCATTATAGCATTTGTAACACCTATGCATAACAATATTGTGTGGCCTTGAGCTTCAAGGCAAGTATATGTGATACTCTAAATTGATGCAGCTTGGAAGTTCAATGAAATTCCCACCATATAAGAGTTAACTAAGTGTGTTATTGTGACAATGAAGTTATGTGCACACGAGATGCCTCAAAGTGTGCTTTTGTGAAATAGAGACTTAGGCTCGAATCATGGGATGCCTCAAAGTCGAACTAGCTATGTCTCGATGTGGTTGTACTTTAGGAGCCTTGTGCTCCATCAATTTTATTTATTTATTTGGGAGCCCGCATTGTACAATTTACCTATGCACATTCATATGGCTCTTACGTAATATGTTGTGTGAATGTTGTGTTCACAACAATGGTAGTGCAATCAGTACCTATCATGATATTAAGATAAAGGTTGGTCATAGTACATAACTAAGATCAATAGATTTGTATCAAGTTTGTTATTAAAAGCAACAAAAAAAAAACAAAATGGTTGCTATTTTTTCCAGATGAAAAGTGCATACCCTTGATGTTGTATACTCCCTCTTGATCCCATGCTCATCACAAAAGGCCTTGAACTTGTTAGATATGTACTCACCACCATTGTCACCTCTCAAGTACTTGATCTTTGTGGAAAATTGGTTCTCCCTTGCATTCTTGAACTTGACAAATACATCATAAACTGCATCCTTGCTCTTTAGTAGATAGATCCAATAGAATCTACTAAAATCATCAATGAATGTTACATACATCTTAGCTCCACTATTGCTAATTGTAGTAAATCCATGAATATCCGAATGTACAAGTTGAAAAGGCTTTGTAGATCTAGAAATAGATCTAGTATAAGTAGTCTATGTGACTTAGACAAAGCACAAGACTCACAAACATGCTTGACATCACTTAAACCAATCACAACCTTCTTCCTTGCCATTACCTCCAATGACTTAAAGTTGAGGTGTCCCATCCTTTTGTGCCAAACCTCTTGAATAGAAATTTGCTCCCTTGCAACACATCCAACTTGGTTAGCAATAACATAAGCATCTAGTTTGAACAACTTCCCTTGCCTTTTACCTTTTCCAATCAAGACATCCTTCCTTTTGATCAAACAAGCATCTCTATCAAACTCCACCTTGAGGCCTTTACTTAGCATTTGGCTCACACTAAGTAAATTCTTGGTAATAGATGGAATAAACAAGACATCCTCCAAATGAACATTCCTATTTGTAGAGAGAGAAATAGGAATTGTGCCAATCCCTTTGATTGCACACTCACCATCATTGGCCATGTAGATCACCCTCTTGTCATCTCCATATGCCAACAAAGAAGTGTAGTACTCTTTGTGAAAGGTCATGTGTGAACTTGCTCCACTATCAATCCACCAAGGATCTAGATCTCCATCATTAGCAAGCATACATGAAGACATCACAAAAGCATCATCATTTGCATCTTGAACATCCAAACCATCCTCATCTAAAGTAAGATTACCTTGTTTGTCTCCTTGATCTGTCTTCTTCTTGTAGCACTCACTTGTAAAGTGTCCTTTGATGCCACAATAGAAGCACTTGAGCTTTTATCTATCCTTCTTTTTGCCACTTGAAGAAGGATCTACTTGATCTTGCACTTTAGACCACTTCCTTTTGGTTTTGGCTTTGAATTTTCCCTTTGTGGACATAGCCTCCTCTTGAAGTGTCGATGTAGATCCACCTCTTGCTGAAGCCTATATTCCTCATTGATCAAGATCTTTTGAAGATCCATCAAACTTGGCAAAGTCTTTTGAATAGCAATACTTTGAACAATGTTAGCATGAGCATCCAACAAGCCATTAAGAATCACTTGAATAAGCTCTCCTTACTTAATGATTTCATCTATGCAAGCTAACTCATCATTCAATGCTTTCATTATCAAAACAAAAGTACTTGGACTTTCTTCATTCTTTTTCACACAAGAAAAGATTTGCCTTCTCAGAGTCAACACTCTAGAAGTAGACTTGGATTCATAAAGCCTCTTCAATCTTCCAAACATGATGTGCACTTACCAACTTCCTTGAGAAGTTCATTGGTAACATTCATCTTTATCATGTGTAGAGCCTTCTTGTCCCTCTTGTCATACCTCAATTGATCTTGTTGTGTTGTTGGTCTCTCCTCCAAACCTACAACAATATCCAAAACATCATTCATCTCAAGAAGTGACTCCATCCTCACTTTCTACAATGAATAGTTACTTGAGGTAAGCCTATCATTGACTTCCAACATGATTCCAATTGAGGTTGCCATGTAGCAATGACTTGATCTTCTCTTTCAACTTGTTTCAATGCACAAAGCACTCCTTTGAACAACAACAAATTCTTTCAAAAGAAATCACCAAGATTTGAAACTATCTCACAAATTCTCTTCTAGCACTTATCCAAGCAAATCAACACATATAATCATGGAATCTTGATCAACCTATGATCTATCCTCAATCTAATGACTTTTGTCACTTCCTAAGATTGAAACACACTCAAATGAAGTCCAACAACCTCACTATCTAGAGATCTAATCAAAATTAGGGTTTTGACAAAATCACAGAAAATTGAATATTCCAAAGCTATATGCAAATGCTGAAAATTTGATATACAATCTATAAGCCACCACTTAGGTTGATCCGATTATCCAAAAATCAGCCAAATTCAGTATGTGAATTTAAAAAGTGGAATTGATCAAGTATATTGACCTATATAGTGTTTTGATCTACAAAAGTTCCAATCTACAAAAGCAAAAAACTTGATTTTGGTGTAGAATCTTCTCTAGCATGCTCTAGACTTGATATCTTCACCAAATCATTGATAGATTTGACTTCCTCCTTCATAACCTGAAACACAAGCTTTGATACCATGTGAAAGATTTCAGATCTTTAAGATCCAATCTACTTCAATGATCTTTGATTAGAAAGAGAAATACACTACCAATCTCACCAATGTAGAAAAATCAGCATCTACACACAAAATGAGATGCAAACACCAATAGAACTTGATCAAACTTGAATGAAATGATAAAGTACTGTTGCTTTCCGTACAAAACCAGCAAGCTATTGTATTTCACATGTGTGGATCCAAAAATAACAAATATAGATCATTCTACACATAGAATTGCAAGCAATCACCAAGATAGTGCACCAATGGATAGTAGAACCCAAGAGAACCATGTATAAGCACGAAATGAGATAGAGAAGAGAGAGAAGAATACTCTCTCCATGAGTTACATCCTTTTATAGCAGGTCCAAACCCTATTTGGCCACTTGGCTTTCCCGCCAAAATGCTAACCTTACTAATTTTGGGTCTAGATTCAATGTACCCAACTATTCAAATTTGAATCTACTCAAACTCGCATTCTAACTTTCTCACACTTTCAAAAAGTGTTTATTCAAATGAAATATAGACTAATGAACTTTGAAAAGTCAATCTCTAAGTCTAAAACAAGTTTTGGCCTCAATATGCCAAATATGGAAATATAGCAAAATATGATGAAACTAGTTGAATTTTTCACATAAATCTCCAAGCTATTAGTAATAAATCCATGTTATTGTGTATATGTTGTTGTTGTGAAATAATCCTTTCTCTTACATTATTTCAATTCTAGTTTAGAAATGTTTCCATGTGTATCTGCTTTTCCCATTTGGTGTCAAAGCTTGGTTTCTTTTTTTTTATTTGGTATAAAAGCTTGGTTTTGGCTCTATGATAAAGGGTTTGTTGAGTAGAAACACTGTATAGTGAATCTTGTGTGCAAAACCCTAGCAAGCAATCCAAGAGTTTGAATAGAAAAATTCAATGGTTAGAACTTCAAGCTTTGAAAGTTCGAGATGGAAGATATTCTAGTGGACAAGGTACAATGAACTACTGTGCTAGGAAAAAGACATGTGGTTGAGTCTAAAAAGACTAGTTAAAATTGGATAGAATGACAAGAAGTTTTGATTACATTTTATTTTTCTGATTTAGTATTGTTGAAAGCAAACAACAACTAAGAATCTATGGGATCAACTAGGATCTTTGCATTAGACAAATTTCCTAATAAACAAGTTTCTCTAGAAGAAACTATATGAGTGATGAGAATGTTGTCACTAAACTTTAAATGCATTCAAATTGTGGTAAGCCAATTTGGGATCAATATGTATGAACAAGATAAGTGTATTACTATGTTGTATTCTCCATCATATTCATTGTTTTATCTCGTCATGGCCGGAAAGAATGCTATTACAACTAACCTAAATTTTGATGCACTTAGTCGATTCTTCAACGAAAGGAAAAATAACATAGAAAAGAGAAAATAATAGAGATAAAGTAAGGCGGTTGTAAAGAATGATAATCCTTTTCAGTTGTATCATTCAATTTTTTGAAATCTTGACATACTTGATTTTTTTCTGATTTCTTACAATGGCTATGGTGACATCCATTCACTAGTTAGAACTGGATATATGATTTCTACTTCAAGATATTTATCTAGTTCTGCCTTAACTATGAAAAAGTATTGAGAGTTTACTCTATATTATCTTTATCGAGTAGGTAGAACATCTAGTTTTAAATCAATTCTATGTTCACCATATTTCTTTGGAATGACCTTCAAATCTTTCAAACTCCGTGCAAAGACATGTTCGTCTTCTTTCGGTATGTTTTATACATTTAAACTTCAGTTTTGGATAAATGAATAGGTATATTTAAAATTTTCAATAAGAATCTTCTGTATTTTCTCAAGGTCTACCATAGCAGTTGTTGCTTTTACTTCACTCTTGCCATGAATCTCTCAATTTTGATTATCAATCTGACCATCAACATTCTCTTCTTTTTCGATTTCATAGCATTACAGAAATTGAATATCAGTATAATTCAGTTCATTAAGAAAATTGTTCATCAGATGTTGTTGAGAATTCAAAATCTGAAGTATAATTGGTATCTTCTGATTGTGTCTCTCCTTGATATATGTCTTTTGTCCATTTCATATAAATTTCTATATTAGATCCTTTAAAAAGAAATTTGAATTTTCTTATCTTCCAGTAACTAACACATATGCATCATATAACCATGGTCTTTCTAGTAACATAGGATATGAAGATATTGTTCCTAGTTTTATAACAATAAAATTTAGTAAAAAATTTCTCCTTCAATTTTTACTTCAATTTCATTTAATAAACCCATTGGTTTTCTTCTGGTTTGATCAACTACTCTTGATATTTGGTAGTTGGAGTAATATGAGCGAGTCCCAAATCATATGTAGTTTCTTCAGTAATAATGTTGACTCGATCTAGAATCCACTGGAATATTAAAAAATAATACATTATTTACTTTCTATTTCCATTTCTGGAGCAATTTTATCATTTACATCAACTCTATTTATATTTATTGTAGGAAGACTTCGTTTTTTCTTTCTCCTTTTTGTCAGCAATTCTTTAAATTGTTTCTGATAAAAACATTATCTTTGAGGAGTTGCTTAAAATTATATTGGGTTGTAATTTTTTCAAATCTTCAGTATTATCGTAACTAGTCCATGAAGTTAAAAGTTTATCGACTTGTGCTTTTATACATTTGTAATTGATTTTGGAATTTTGAAAAGTAAAATTTCTCTTTGGTTTGTTTCATTTTTTAGATAAAAGTATTTCTATTCTATCTGTGATACCATGAGCAGAATATTTGTTATCATTCATGTCATAAACATAATCATCTTTGATATCTTATTTAGTCAAGGATTTTTTGATCTTTTCTTTATGTGAAACTTGTTTTTTCTAATTGTTATATTTATTTATTCTCTCTCTTTCTTTTGAAGCAGGTAGAATTAAACTTTGTCTATGTTTTTTAACTTTACTCCTGTAGAAACCTTGTTAACTTGAAGTCAAGATCACTCAACCAAATCGATATTTCTGTGCAAATCCCATCCTTTGCACAATTTTATCATTATTTTGCGTTGTCTTTTTGACATTTAGTTAAACATATTTGACTAAATTTTCTTTGTTGGAGGTTCTGGACATTCTAATGAAATGTGCCTTGTGAAAAATCAAATTACATAGATATGAGATTTCGATCCACCATGCACCTACCAAGCATGACTCTAGGAAATAGACTAGGGTTTCATTTTAGGGCAAAAAGGGTGAGTTAGCTTCCTTATTACATGCTGGAAATTCACCTAACTTTACAAAGGAAGTGAGTTTTGCTATGTATTCCAAGTTCCCATAGTGAGAAGATAGATTATTTTTGGAGCTCATTGGCAATCTTAAGTTTCTACTCTCTATGTACATTGATTTTGTGATCCAAATGAAACCAGCACTTTGAGTACTTCAAACATTGTCCTAAATACGTATAGAAGGCTGCCCTTCACACGTGTGGGCTTGGATTTGTGTCTATGATTTTGTTTTTGATTATCAATGCTTGTTGTGTGTAATTATAGTTGGAGTGATTGATAAAAGCATTGTGGTTTCCAAGGCTAGATTTGAGGAGGAGTGTGAAAAATTGCCTACATTGGCAAATCTAGCCATGTAGAAATTACCACAAGTCAAGAGGAGTGGTTGTGTCCATTTGGTAGTGATTCCTACTTTGTAAGATCTAGACCATGATTTATGATGAGATTTGTACCTACCATGCACCTACCAAGCATGACTCTTGGATCTAGGCTAGGGTTTTCACATTAGGGCAAGAAAGTTGAGTCTACTTCCTTAATACATGCTGGATTCTCACCTAACTTGGCAAAGGAAGTGTCTTTTACTATGTATTCTCATTCTCCATAGTGAGGAGATAGAAACTTTTTGGAGCCTCATGGAGAAACTCGAGTTTTCTCTCATTGTATGATGATAGTGATTGATTCCAATGAAACTCAGCTTTGGCACACTCTAAACTCTATCTACAGGCCGTACTACAGCCTCATTTTCACACGTGTGAAGTCAGATTATAGTTTTTGATCAATGCTCTGATTGTCTCTACTTGTTTTCTATCGCTAAACTAGATCTTGTTTTCTGATGACTAGTATCTGATAGATTGTTTAACAAGCACACAATCAACCTTGTGTATCATTCAAAGATCCATTTATGGTCCTTAGTATTGTACTTTTAACACTTTGATCATACAATGTGGAAAAAATTATGTTCACCATCAATGATAGCAAATTCCTTTGCGAAACCCTTGTGTTCAATAAGTAATGTGATGTTTGAAACATTGGTCTCCCATCTAACGTCTATACTATGGACCTGTTTGATTCTCATCTGAAGAAACAAAACATTTCTATTTACAAAGCTTTGCTAGCTTTCAGCCCTCTGCCTGACGAAAATGTTCACGAACACGAAAGTCAAGAGACACGAAGCACGAAAGATTTGCGAACACCTGATGAGAAGACATGAACACGAAATATTTGCAAATGAGAATCTTTTACGGTCCAGCACGAGAAAGTCAGACGACGGAGACGAAACCAATGACGTGACACAAAAAATGTCGCAAAACATTTTTTGCCCTCATGCTCCATGAAGGACCAGCAAGGTCACAAAAGTACCCAGAAGTACAGATGTCTGATCTGATGGCATGACATCAACAGATACACTCTAGGTCGTGGCTAATCCGCCACTCTAATTAGTTGTAGATTTAATTACTCTAATCTAAAAGGTTACACAGAGCGACTATATACTTGATAGATAGGCATATGCAGATATACACAGTGATGAAGTAGTCTGATGCTAGTAAGCAATCAAGACAAAAATACATACAACAAGTCCACCTGTGTGCGAGACAAGTTCTGTAAGTAGGATCCATAGAGATCCGCAAGTCCGCTAGTAAGTGAGACACTGCTTGTGAGAGAACCATTTTTTTCTCTTACGCCAATGCACTGCCTGGATCTGCATGCAGTGCTTGAAGAATCACAGAAAATCAATAGATGATCTTGTACCTGTTTGTGCACACATCACTTTTTTTTGTGTCTGATGTTATTCATGTGTCTGATTCTCTCATTTATTTAACTCTGCACATTGGTTGAAACTCTGTTGAATGCTACATAAATTTATAAACGCGGATTAGTAGTATCTGACTATATGTTGGAGAACTGTAGGAACGATTCAACTAGCAGTGATCAGCGATCAGTTCTGAACTCAATTCTTTCATGATTGCAAATTTGCGACTCGTTTTTCAGGTTGCATCAGTGGTATCAGAGCCTGTCTTGTCATAACCTGACATAGCCAACAAGCTATCAGATCTAGGAGGCCAAGCATTCAGACGAACAACCATCAACAAGAGAATAGACTTCAGAAGTAATGGCTTCAATCAGCAGCATACAGAGCAAGATCTGTACAATTCTTGATTCTTCAGGATCTAACTTTCTAGCCTGGAAAGTTAAAACATCATTAATACTCAAGGGCGAAGATTTATTCCCCTGGGTGGATGGCACAAAAGAGATGCCTACAACATCAGGCAAAGAGCTACTAGAGTGGAGGAGCAAAATGACAAGGCAGTAGCCTTGCTATCTTCATCCATCAAAGATAGTCTCACACTTGACCTGGCTACACTCTCCAAAGCTAAGGAGATGTGGGATGCACTACTCATGAGATTTCAAACAAAATCAACATGTCAAATCATGATGCTGGAGGATCAACTGACAAATCTACAATGGGATGAGAAAAACCTCACTTCTTTCGTAAGAAAGATGAAAGATCTATTTCTATCACTACATAACTCTGGAGCAGAGAATGTAGTGTCAGCTGAGAAGCAGCTCACTTACCTGTTGAGAGCCTTACCCAAATCATTCCAGACAACAAGGACCCTACTCGCAAAAGATCCTATCATGAACCTCAAAAAGACGATTGTCAAGATTCGAGAGGAAGTCGAGGCGAGAGAACATCTTGATCACAAAGATGGTTCTGACCAAGCCCTCTACGACAACAAAGAGAAATCCAAAAAACAATTTAAGCCTAAGAGGGAGTTGAATCAGAGGCAGGATCGTGATCAGCAAGCAGAGGGGACCAACAAAGGCAACTGGAAGAGCAAAGACAGGTCAAAGCAGCAAGGTGGAGAAAAGAAGACTTGCGTGAGATGTAGACGAGACGGACATACATGATAGCTCAGTCCAAAGATTGAGTGTGTCCACTACCACAAGAAGGGTCATGCACCCGAGAAACAAATCAGTGCAGAACAGATAGGAGAACAACAATAGTTCATCCTATGTTGAGGAGCCCAAGAGCTCAAAAATGGGTGAAGAGAGATCGAACAGAAACTATTCGATCGCCTATATCTATGAAGACGTGTGTGCAACGTCAACATCTGACACACATGAGATGATCCTAGATTCAGGACCCACCTCACACTTCGTGACATCAAGACGAGTCATGTCTGATTTCAAAAGTGCAGATCCTTCAAGATTCATAGTTCTTGGAGATGGATCTAAACATCAAGTGAACGGTATTGGTTTTCTGTGGCTCAACCCCAATGACAGAGATAGACGACTCGAAGATGTTATGTTCGTGCCTACACTACAGCAAGACTTGCTTTCTATAACAAGGATAGCAGATGCAAGAATGCGTGTGACATTTTTTGACGAAGCATGCAATGTGGGTGACGTCAGTACCAGTACTCTGATCGCTCAAGGCAGAAGGAAAGGTAATCTATATCATCTGAAGGTACGCCTACCTGCAGATCGGGTGCATCAGACTCATGATGATTCGTCAGACACTTTGTGGCACAAGAAACTATGCCACATGAACTCAATGGCACTTTACCAAGCAAGCCATCATGGAGCATTAACAGGGGTCACCATCTCGAATGCATGTTTGAAGGGTAAGATGTATTGTAGGAACGATTCAACTGGCAGTGATTAGCGATCAGTTCTGAACTCCATCCGAATCCATTGCTTTCGCAATTCTTTTGTGACTGCAAATTTGCGACTTGTTTTTCAGGTTGCATGATCATCTTCTACTCCACCACTATGGATTGCTTCCAAAGGTTTAGCCACAAGGCGTGGATCAAAAGATGAGAGTAGGTTCATCTCTTTGGAACTATTTGATTTTCACTCCTCTATGTTGGCCTCTAGCGGTCCTTGTTGTTTCACATTCTTCTACTCTCTACACCATTGGACATGTCGTAGACAACCATAAGAGAAGAACGATTAGGCATCTAAGACAACCATGCACTTCTCTATTGCTAACAGAAAGAAATGGGAATCAATTAGGCGTCAATGATAGCCATACATTTCTATCATTAATGGAGTTATGATAGCAGAGGAGGAAGAGCAAGAGTCATTCAATAGGAATACAACTAATAAGAACAATAGCAATTCTGTATATTAAATGTTCTAGTAACAGCTATCAAATCACAAGACAATCATTGATAAGCGCAGGATCCTACTTACGGAAACAAGACAATTGTTATAGTTTTGAATACTATTACTCTCTCTCTAGATCTCTAGCTCTGAGGAGTTAGATATAATGAAAACCATTTTTGGTCATTTGATCTTTGTTCGTGTAATGGATGATCATCGATTATCAAATACTTTCTTCTGATCACTCATTGCTTATATAGCACTTGGATGATCTTATGTTATTCTAATTACAAAGTTTACAAGACCATTAACAATTCTAGAGTAGATCCGTAGATCGATTATTGGTGGAGCGTGAAGACGTAGACTGAGGACGTAGACAACCGCAATCCCTTCGTATGTGACTGCAGAAGCATGATATTGCGGTGCAGTCGCAATCGCATGTTGACCGCAATCGTTGACCAGCAGTGTTCCTTTGGTCAGTCCTCTTCGTAAGCTGTATTCGTTCACTTTGCATTGTGACCGCAAACTAGACTTGGGCGGTTTCTTGCGATGCTTTGGGCGGTTGGCAGTTTCTTGTGGTATCTCATGTAAATCTGCAGTATCAAGACATGACATTGCTACGGATTATTCCAAAATCAAAGTCATTGTGGATTTACCACCACCAAGAACAATTTGAGGAATCTACATTTTTATGGGTCATGCAAATTACTATCGGATATTTATTCTATTCTTTGCAGATTTAGCAAGACCTATATACAAATTGACTATTGTATCAATTTGGACAGTAGAGGCACTGGAAGCATTTGAAAAATTGAAGAAATCTTTAGCTTCTGCACCGATACTATGAGCCCCAATTTGGACAATTGAGTTTCATGTTCATACTGATGCATCAAAATATGCCATTGGAACAGTTTTGACGCAACTAGTTGAATACAAGAAGGATTATCCTATCAGGTTTGCAAGTCAACAACTTACAAATCCTGAACAGAAATATTCGACAACCGAACTCGAAGCGTTGGCCATGATTTTTTCTGTTAAGAAGTTTCGACATTATCTATTAGCAATGCATTTTGCATTTTATACTGATTATCAGCCGTTACTTTATTTGGTGAACAAGACATGTAACACGGGGCGTATAGCAAGATGGCTACTTTTATTGACCGAATTTGATTTTCACGTTGTGGTTCGAAAGTGTAAGCAACATTATCTGGCCGACCATGTCTCAAGGATTGAATCAACACCAGTTAATACTAAAGTGGATGATGAACTACCAGATGCTGCATTGTTTTATGTTGAGGCAGTAAATGAGTGGGCAACGGGTATTGTTAAAAATATGCTGCTAGGCCAACCTAATGATTCCTTGACAAAAGTACAAAAGAGACAATTTATTTTTAAGAGACAACCTTATCAATTTATTGCTGGACAATTATATCACTAAGGAATGGATGATATTTTGCAAATATGTGTTCTGCCTCATGAAGTACTTGAACGTATCTTGTTTTCACATGATGGCATGGGCGGAGGAATTTTTCAACAGATATTATTGTTTGCAAACTTTTACAATTAGGGTGTTGGTGGCCTACACTTCATAAAGATACAAAAAATTATATTCAGTCATGTGATGTTTGTCAATGAGCACGTCGTCCTTGAAGAAACAAAATGTCAATGGCATTGTTTGCTAGCTTTCGAGCTCATGTCTGCACAAATGCAAGGGCACTGTCCGAACATGAAGACCAAAGCTTCGAGGACTGAAGGATACCCGAAGACGAACGTGAAATGTTCATGGATTGAAAAACACCCGAACGCGATCGTGGACCCAAAGAAACTCAATGGAGAAGACACGAAGACCAACAGGCAGCAGATCTTCACACTCAAAGTACAAAGGAAATCAAGAAAGTACCAAGAGGACATCCCCCTCCATAGACAATCTGGATACCGTTGGAACGAGCTTAATAAGTCGTTCGTGTAACCTCTGATTGACTTAAGACCACTATTGACAAATGGAAGAACAAGGATGACATTCTCCTCAAGGACATCAAGTGCAAGGAACTGGTAGCTGCATGTACTTATCTCACCAGGTACACCTATACATGAAAGGCACATCTGCTAAGAATCTCCCTCCAGATATTTGCCATGTTGGGAGAATCCTACGATGGCCGCTCGGAATTATATCTCGACAACTTATTGTTGCATTGCATAAGAGAGCTCCAATCACCTCCTTGGGGTATATCTTTTTAGACTTAGCTCGAAGTCAATCCACTATTGACTTGAAGCTTGCCTTAGCTCCAAGGGATGTTGCTGCTAGCTGAGGCTATATTCCATCACAAGCTTCCGCCTCACCTTCTCAACAAGCTACCATGTTCCATGAACGTCGCATCAAGAGGAAACATGATCAGTCATCACCACTTGTTAAGACCACACCACCACCACCCAAGAAATCAAGAAATAAGATGACCGTCCGCAAGCCACCCCCTGAATCAGAGACAAAATCAGATAACCCACAACCCATGATTACCAAGCTGACTCCTAGGAAGCATACCAAGCAGATGATAGGGTACCAAGACGTCACGTCAAGTAGTGAAAACATCGAGGATGAAGAGGAGGACATCCTCCAAACCATACGTACTCGACAATGTCGAACCTCACCGGCTACCTCCTCGCCTCAGCACCAGATTCGAATCACCCATAAGACACTGGTGCAATCTCCAGATACAAGCACCCGATCCCAATCACCATCGGGATCCATTCTTGTTTTTACCTCACCCCCTCATGCCCAGCAGACATAGGCAACAATTTTAGGGGAGGGAGGGGGGAACAGCTTACAACCACACAAGTAGAACACATGATTGCAGTTGACCCCACTCATGACGATTAAGCTAAAGAGACAAATGCAACCAATCCTGACCACGAAACAAGCAAAGATCAAGATCAAGGTCAGGCAGCACAAATTTCAATGGAAGTCCAGGAAAGCCCAAGGGCCCCGAAGAGAAAGCAGAGGACTCCTTTGCTCTGAAGCAAGACGACTTCATCCATGTAGAGGCACTTGAATACTTCGATGAAGGTGATTTTGTAGAAGAGGGGGTGGAGATCATTCTAGAGGCAGCTACACTAGTCTCACCACTAACCACCACCACCATTGTTGAGATTGTTTCCATCATCGTTTCTCTTACCACTACCACCGTCCCTACCACCTCTGTTTCCACTAATGTAAAGACACAACTAATTGTTCCACTTCCAACTCACCCCACAACCTCCGAGTTTTCTTTTCCTACCTACCATTGCCTTCCTTCCGAATTCCCATCTCTTCCAGCCTATGACAATTTGCCCGAGAAAGCCAGGGAAACCTTGAAGTGGCATACCGAGACCTCATACCATCTGCATTGGTTGGTGCACCAACTTGCACAATAGATAGATGAGCTCAGGACGGCAAAGTAGGATCTACAGCTGAAAGACGTGGAGTTGCTGACAACCTTGGAAGAATTGCAAAGTGAAAGGGACAAGATACTGGAGGAGAAAAATCAGTTTTCAGACTAGCTCCAGTCCCTTCAAGAAGTGCAAGACCAATTTGAACGCCGGTTAGATCTCCTGACTCAAGAAAATAAGATACTAACTGATGCGATGATGATGGTTAAGCAACCAATAAGGCCAGAGGATATCAATGTACTAGTTCCATCTTCAGGAGCGGCAGTAACAATGGAGAAGTATGTCTCCTTGATTCAAAAGCATGAAGCCTTGAAGAGAAACCAACAAATCTTAGAAGAAGAAAACAATAAGAAGCTTTCAGCACTCTAGGAAAGCATCAATAAAATCCAAGAGAAACTTCTCCTGTCAAAGCAACAAATGGACCTCATTTGAAATACATCCTGTAAACCCGAGGCATATCAGTGCAGAAAAAAAATGACCATAACGATGATGTTAGAGCACCTGAACAAAGCCGATCCATCAACCAACAAGGTGTTGGTCTTGGCATGCCGTATCAAGGACCCATTGATGGCTTTCTCCACAAACTTGTCGTAGATTCCTCTACTTACACTCAGTTGCCTCACTCATCCTCTTATTTTTCTAATCCATTTTTATCTTACCAACCATCATTTTCTCCATTTACTCATTCGACCACCTCCACATTCACTTTCGACACCATACCCACCACATCTTCTATAAAATCCGATGACCATTTTTTAAAACAATTTATTTTGCCAACATCAAAAAGACCCTTTAAGAATTCGTGCAAGATGTAGTTTATATTATTAAAATATAAAAATACTAATACTTTTGACTTGCCATAACTTTTTAATTGTAGCTCATAAGTACATCATGCAAATATCATTGAAAGCCCTTGTCAAGCGCTTTCCAATGCACCAAACTGCGCTAAATTTGGACTTACCACTAAAAAGTTATGCCATTTTTAGTGTGGAATCAAAATGTGGACTCAAAAAGTTATGTTACGTAGATTTCAAATTTGAGTGTTTTGATTGGTACACGTGAAAGAAAAAATTGAGAAAAAAATATATAAAGAATCTTTACAAAGGGTCTTTTTTGGATTTAGAACTCCTGTAATGAATTGAGGACATGTGTTAGCAACCATTGATTGTGTAAATGCTCAATGTTGCAGTAATGAAGTATTATTCAAATTTGAGAGACCGATAACGATAATATCTACAAGAATAGATCAATCGATTATGGATGCATTTTATGTTTCTTATATAGATGCCGAACTTATTCAGACAAAATGGCTACCAAATCCGTTGGTTAATGCGCCTATAGCACTTACAGATGAAGGTATCATGCTAGCAATGATTAATGAAGGTCCCCCAAACTGACAGCAAGTACTTCATTATCTAGATCCATAGTCATCCCATCTTATGAGGATACCAAAAGAGATTAAGCTACCATCACCTTTTGCACATATAGATGAATCCTCTTTGAAATATAATTTAGCGCAACTTAGTTGTCATCTGAATGATAAGGTATACAAATGGGATAATCCGAGAAACAAAATTAGTAGTACTCTAGATGAGAGTCTTACAGTCCGAAAGGATACTCATAGCTCACAATCGAAAGCTATTAGCAATTTCCAGATTGTCAGATCATCCTCATAGAATAACCCACTTCCTATGCTCTGATTAACCAAGAAACAAAAGCAGATCCGACAAAAATGAGACAACCGATTGTTCCTCTTAATGAGCAACAAACAATGGCCTTATCCATGTCGCTTCTTGTTCAAGGCCACTCCTCAGTATGCATTATTGAGACAATGTCGAAGGATCGAGGTCATCTGTAGAAATACACGTATTGTCGAAATAGTTATTGACCAAGATTCGAATCGACCAAAAATCAATAGATCATCAAGGGTCCAAACTCAACGGCAACATGATGCGTACCTACAAAAAAAAAAAATCTCTACAAAATGTGAATTTTGCTACTAGGAAAATGTGACTAGGCCCTAAATAGGTGCCAATTTGCAACTTTACAAAGATGCATGAAAGGAAAAATGAAAGAAAGAAAGAAAAGTCTCTTATTTTTTTTGGAAGATTTAGGAACATTAAAAGGGGGGTCGACAAAAGTCCTCTAAGAATGGGTGTATCTACAGTTTTTACAACAAAATGAGGGACATTGCATCTAATTTTAAAAGATGATCTAAAAAAAAATTGATTTGATAGTAAGCTATAATTCATTCGTTTCTAGCCTTGGAAGAGTGATTAATGCTAAAGTATATGTTGTTGATGAAGTTATAGGTCTGTCTTTGAATCTAGAAATATTATACGCTATTCAATGATTTGATAGATGTATCAAGTACATTTTTTTTGCATGCAAGAGCCATTTCAAAGATGCAAACATGTATATCAAGTTGTTGCCATGCCCAACAAAAAAAAATTACTGCTTGGATAAATGACAAGGATGATTATGATTCTCTATAGTGTCATAAGCCTACAGTATGGTCCAATGAGACTTGAAGCTAAAGATATCATGTAAGTATGTGTCAAGTTTATAATATTAACCTATGACAACAAAGTTACTTGGATATTTCCAACATTTTGAGATCATAAAAAAGGTACAAACTAGCTTATTGAACTACAACCACTAACATTGCCAAGTAACGTGAGGTTTAGTTTAGTTTATCAAAGTCATGTGAGAGTATTTATGAAATGAAAGTGACCATTGTTTGTAGAAGAAATGGCTGATGGGGGATTTTATGTGCCACCACCCCATGGAGAATTAGTATTATTAGAATGATGATGTGACTATAATATTAGCTATTCATACAGCGACTACTTCCTACAAAATAATTGAGTAGAGATTCTAATGAATGTTAAACAAGACTTAAACTATCAATCTTCCCTTATGTGTTCATGTGTTGGTTTCAAAATCTACAAGCATCTATACTAGCCATTTGAGTAAATCTTCTTCACAATCTATGATCTTTCAGTGAATTAGACATGTATTGTTCCTTTCCAACATGTTCTTAGCTTTTGTATTCTAGAAAGGTTGAATGAAACATTATGGTAGCCAAAATAACAACGTTTGCAGTATTTTATATTCCTAGAACACAAGAACTATGTCCTACAATGTTCTCCATCTTAAAGTTGATGATAATTATGTTTATAATTAGTTTAAGCGACAACACATAAATAAAAAGCAATAGCTTACCTATATCGTTGTTTATTGTAATTTCTTTTTGGTACTCCAACTTCTAAGGTCCTTTGATATCTCTCGCATGGAATAATATCGCTCCTTAAAAAATGTAGTTTTTTCTTGCTCTCAAGTGCTTTGTGCAAATTATGTTCCTAGGCATTGTACTTTTTCATATTCTTTCAATAAAGCATAAACAATGAACTCTTGCATGAAATCTACAAATGTTGCACTACCTATTAATGTGAACTTTTTATTCTAATAAGCAAAGACTTGGTGGAATAAAATTCCTTTCATGGCTGTATGCGATAGGAAATAATCACTTATGGCTATTGCCATTTTTTTTTTATCAATACAAATGATATGATATTTTATCAAGATCATTATGAAAGTTATTGACATGCTTTAGTGCTCACTTTTAAAATTTGTTATATGTGTTATTAATTAAATGCTCTAGTTTTACTAGATCATCATGTGTCTCATTTTCACTTAAAACATGGCAATGTGTTGGGTCCTTAATTTGCATTGCTTTTTAGATTTATATCAAATATATTTTCTTGGCCAAAAATCCCCAAAAGTGGTCAAATTTTCTAGATGAACTCATGATTTTCATGACTAATGAATTTGTGGTTAAATGCATTTCCCACACCATTCATAAATCATCAAATATCAACTAGATCATAAGTTGTAGTTATTATGTTACATCATGATTAAGCCCATATGTAGTTATTGAGAATTATCAAACAACATCTGACACTTTTTTGGAGGAATCATTATCAAGAGCATGTGTTGAAGTTAGTAAATGATATTCCACTATTCCAAATACCACAAAAAATGTGATATGGACATAATACCATATATGATATTAATGTTCTTCCTAAGTAGTGAGGCATGATGTAACTCTTTGATAAAAAAAAACTATAGCTTTATAATGTTACATAAAGACCAAACCATCAGTAATTTTGACTTTGAAAGTACATTCTAAATTATTTGGACACAAAATGATGTTTATAATCATGACAAGGGCAAACCTTTGTAAAAAAACATAGTTTTAGTAAGTTTTGTCTTATGTCAAGACTTTTGAAGTTTAGAAATGTTATGTTACTATATGAAGCTATGTTTTTCCTCTAAAGTAACAATTAGCAAGAACAAATGCTAGTTAAAAGCACTACATATATTTTCTTTTATGTCATATTATTTAGCCTTTAATGTGAAATTTATTGTGTCTTGTAAGTGCTCTAAAGATTTTAGAATACCTAAGTTAGAGCCTATATTTGGGAAGAATATACTTTTGACAATAACTACAACTAGATAATCATGACAAATTTTGTTGCCAATTTGAATAATTAAATAACAATATTTTTGAATAATCGAAATTTCATGTTTCGCCTATTTATGACACTCAAGTCATGTCAATTCCCATTTCTAAGTCATAAAGAACATTTATTAATAACAGCAAGGAGCTTTTTCTTTCTAAGCACGTGATGAATATTAACAAAAGAAAATGATTGATTTGTTTCGCTCTAGGTAATAACAAAAATAATTCACAATTTTGTCAAAAGTTATATCATTGCATGTTTTGAATGCATCATACTCAATGTGTGCAAAATAGCTTAACTTAGTTGTGACTAAATCTATTCTATATACTTGAACATAAGCCATGATTGAAAAGAAAATTTAATGTTTGCAACAAACAATTGTCAACTATTCTATTCACCAAATTACATTTATTACAAGGAGGAAAAACTGTAATTCTCATCTAAATATACATTTATCAAGAGGTCCTCGCTTATTGTCTTGAAATACAATACCTAGATATAATGCACAAGTTTCAAAATTTACTTGCATGAAAATTAGTTTTAAAGCTATAGAGCTTCCTTCTATTTATCTTGTTGAGCATAGCAACTTTTGCTATGGTCTCTTTTAAGGTTTTTTTTGGCATTGCCTTGCAAAAGGCAATACTATGTTCAAGTTGGTCATTGGACTTTTTGCAAAACTCAACACTAAATCTAATGTCTTAAAATATAAAGGTATGTGCACTCAAAGAGTTTTTCCACATCGCTCATGAACTTATTGCAAGAACTAGGTCTTTTAGATGCACCTATATATGCAAGTCATAAATACCAAAACATGCATGTCCCTCTCTTTTTCTTGCATGCATGATCATGCATTACATGCATCTTCATATGCAAGTCATAAATTTAGCAAAAAAATCATTTCCCTTTCTTTTTCTTGTGTGCATCTCGAGGCTCTCAACCTGCATGATGTACCAACATCATCCCCAACAATAATAATCAGATAAAAATCATATACATGCATTCAACAAATTATTTCAGAAATGTTTCTCGACTTTTGTGAAAAATACAGATCCAAAACACATTTAATGGATCAACAAGTACTTGACCAAATCTAGATTTAGCTACAAGATAGAAATCATCAAATTTAGCATGCTAGAATTGCATAAATCAAGCATAAAAGTACATTCAGGTACTATCCATGTTCGTACAACAACAGTAGCCTACTATCCTTCACATGTGAAAGCAAGATCAATCACAAAATTGACATTCTACACACTAGAAATCAAGACACATGAGATGGACATAGAATCAAAAGAGATGAATTCTCCACATAAAAAGAGAATACAATGATATGCTCTCCATGCTGCTACTACTATTTATAGCTGCTAAAATTTCATTTGACCAGTTGCCCTAAACTTGTCCTAAATGGTAACTTCTTGGTACTTCATTATAGAACCTAGAAATTCTAGTCTAGATGCTATGTATGAAATCTAGCTAATTAGAATGGGTCCAGATCTAACCTCATCCATTTATCTACATGCCAAAAATAGTACAACCACTATTTAGGCCTTTCTTGACAAATATGAACCTATTTTCAAGTTAAAAAAATGAAGCCTTGGGGCTGCTCCATGAAGATGTCTTCTTCCAAATAACCATTTAAGAATGCATTGGAAACATCCATTTGACAGAGCATCCAACTAAATGAAGTAAGTGCAAGAAGTAACCTTATTGTGACCATCTTGGCCACGGGTGCAAAAGTTACTTCAAAATCTATGCCCTTTGCTTGAGCATATCCTTTGGCAACTAACCTTGAAGCTTGCCACACTTGGATATGGTTTTGGGTTGTCCAAGCTCCTTTGTCACCATGGTCCCCATAGCTTTGAAGTTAAGATGGCCTAACCTTTTGTGCCACAATTCCACTTGAGTGAGCTTCTCCCTTGCCATATTCACACTTCCAACCATAACATTAGCATCCAACTTGAATAATCTTCCATGCTTAAGACCATTAGCAATACACTTATCATTTTTCAAGATGGAACATGCTCCATGCTTGAAGTGTACATCAATCCACTATCCATAAGTTTTTCAGCACTGAACAAGTTCTTTGTAATAGAAGGTGCATAAAGAACATTGTCTAGATCTACTTTCTTAGATGATACAAGGCATAATGGAATGGATCCAATTCCTACAATCTCACACTCTTTATCACTTGTTGTGAAGATAAACCTTTTTAGAGTTATTGTAAGAAAGTAAAATAGAAAAGTAGTTCTTTTGGTGAGTCATGTGGAAGCTTGCCCCACTATCAATCCACCAAGTGTTTTGATTAGATGTTGGTGTTATGGATGTCATCAAGGATGAGTTGCATTCATCCTCCTCCTCAAGCACAAGGTTGCCATGGTTTTCCTTCTCTTGGGCATTCTTCTTCTTGTAACACTCGGCTACAAAGTGTCCTTTCTTACCACAAAAGAAACACTTGAGCTTCTTCTTGTCCTTCTTGCTCTTGCCTTTGGAGCTTGATTCTCCATCCTTGCTCTCAACCTCCATGTCTTGGATATTCTTGGATGGAAACTTCTTCTTCTTGTCTTTAAAAGAAAAGTTTTCTATGCTAGGAAGTAGATCTTGAATAGCAAACTTTTGAGCAAGATTAAAGTACTCATTTCCTAATTCGTGCTGCATTCAAGAAGAATCAAGTCAAAGGTGAGGATCAAGAAGGATCTTCAAGTCCAAGCTCGAGCAAGCCAAAGAAGGATAAGTCAAAGATCAAATGCTATTTTTGTGGCAAGATGGGGCACTATGCCTCAGAGTTCTTCAAGAAGAAGCAATCTCAAAGTCAAGCAAATCTAGGCCAAGAGGAAGAGGAGAGCTCTCATGAAGATTCACTCATGATGTCAAGTTTTTCATCTTCAAACATAAGAGGTGAAGACCCTTGGTGGATAGATAGTGGGGCTAGTTCCCACATGACAAGTGAGGGGGAGTGTTTCTCAAACTTATCTACCTATGATGGACCTATCAAATCAATTTTTACAGCAAATGATTATCATTAGAGGAGTTCTAAATCCAAAAAAGACCCTTCGTAAATATTCTTTTTATGATTTTTCTCAAATTTTTCTTACACATGGACCAATCAAAACACTCAAATTTGAAATCTATGTAACGTAACTTTTTGAGTCCACATTTTGATTCCATACTAAAAATGGCATAACGTTTTAGTGGTAAGTCCGAATTTAGCAAAGTTTAGTGCATTGAAAAGCGCTCAACAAGCGCTTTCCAATGATTTGTTTCATGACATACTTTTGAGCTACAATTAAAAAGTTATGTCAAGTCAAAAGTATTAGTGTTATATTATTTTAATAATAAAAAAAGCATCTTGCACGAATTCTTAAAGGGTCTTTTTGGAACTCAAAACTCCTCTAATGGCTTGTAAGGTAGAAGGCATAGGATCCAGACCTTTATGCTTGAGATCTTCAAGGATGATCATGATTGATGGAGTACTTTACATTCCTAGTATCACTAAGAACTTGCTTAGTGTAGGACAATTGCTTGACAATGGTTTGATTGTGGAGTTCACCACAAATGCATGTAACATCAAGAAGGATGGCAAGATCATTGCTAGAGGCATAAGATTTGGAAGGTTATTCAAATTAGATGCCTATGTGGATGCTAATATTGTGATGCTAGCCGAGGAGACCAAACTATCCAACCATAGTCTTTGGCACAAAAGACTTGGTCACATCGACTCAAAGTCCATGGAGGTCATGTGCAAGGAGGAGCTTGCCTTAGGACTTCCAAGATCCTTGGCAAAACAGGAGAAAGTATGTGAAGCATGTGCTCTCTCAAAAGCAGATAAGAAGCCCTTCTCAGTTCAATCACAAAGACAACTCATCAACTTGAGTTGATCCACTCGAATGTACACTTTGCAAGTACAATGTCCAATGGAGGTGCCACCATTTATGTTACATTCATAGATGATTACTCAAGGTTTTGTTGGGTGTTCTTACTTTCATCTAAAGCATAAGTATTTGAAAGCTTTCTTAAGTTCAAAGCATTTGTCGAGAAGCATCTTGATCACAAGATCAAAACTTTAAGAAGTGATAATGGTGGAGAATATATCTCCAATGCTTTTAAAGATTTTTGTGATCAAGAAGGGATTAAAAGGAATTATCTTGTCCCTACACCCCTCAAAAAAATGGGGTAATTGAGAGGAGGAATAGGACATTGTGTGAATGTTCTAAAGCCTTAAGGATTGATGCATGTTTACCAAAAACTTTTTGGAGAGAAGCTCTCACTTGTGCTAACCATTTGATTGAAGACAAAACACCCTTTGAAGTCTTGTATGTGAGGAAGCCAAATCTCAAGGACTTAAAGGTGTTTGGATGCATTTGTTATTTGCATACACCTTTGGAGAAAAGGACCAAGGAAGATCCATCATCAATCAAAGGTATTATGCTCAAGTATGGCAAAGCAAGCAAGGGATATAAGGTATACATTCCATCTTCTAACAAGTTTGTGGTTTCTAAAGATATCATTTTTTATGAGGATAATATGCATAAACTTGTTGATGGCTCAATAAAATCACCTATCAAGAGGGAGGTGGCGAGGATCAAGATGTCTTAGATCTTGAGGAGGAGCTAGAGCCAAGTGAACCAATCACACCAAAAAGATCATCAAGGGTAAGAATGGAGCCATTGAGGCTCACATACCAAGACAAGGGGAAGCAAGCCGAGGGTGATCCATCTTCATCCTTTGCACTCATTTCAAGTTTTGAAGAACCTTCATGTGTAGAAGATGCATTGAGTTCAAAGGAATGGTTTCAAGGTATGATAGATGAATATAATGTTTTGATGGAGAATGGCACATGGATCCTTGTTTTTCAAATCTCATAAGCAACCATTCAAGAGATCTTTGACAAGATCTAACTCTCCTCTTGACCTTATACACTCGGAGGTGCATTCATTTTCACATGAATCTTATGGTGGAGCTCTTATGTATGTCACATTTATTGATGATAAATCAAGATACTCTTGGATTTAAACCTTTGCTCATGTTGCAAAGCTTGCATTAGATTGATCATATGTCTTGCTACTTCTTTCAAATGGGAGCTCTTTCAACTTGATGTGACAAATGCTTTCTTGAATGTATTCTTGGAAGAGGAAATTTACATGTGCCAAACCGAGGGCTTCATCAAAGATGGAGAATAAGACAAAGTGTGCTTTTTGAAGAAGAGTCTTTACGGACTCAAGCAAGCACCTAGGGCATGGTACTCTAGGTTGCACTCTTTCCTTGTTTCCATTGGATTTGTAGTAAGTTCTTATGAACCATCATTTTACTACAAATGTAATGATGGGAAGGTCATTATTTTGGTTTTATATGTTGACAAAATAATTCTCACAAGAAATGATCTTGATGGCATAAGAAATGTAAGAATTTCCTTGTCTAGTGAGTTCAAGATGGTAGATCTAGGACTTCTAAAAGCTATACTTGGAAAGAAGTAATGATTTTACTTTCATATGTCAATCTAAGTATGCTAGATCCATCTTAGAAAAGTTTGGCATGAAAGACTGTAAAGGAGTTAAAACTCCCATGGAGCTAAGTGTGAAAGGTTCCAAGGAAAATGAGGACATCACTACCTATAGAAAGCTTATTGGCTCTTTGATCTATTTGACCATCACTAGACCGAATCTTAGCTTTTGTGTAGGCAAATTGAGTCAATATATGTAGAGTCCACTAATATGTCATTGAAAAAGTACCAAAAGAGTATTAAGATACATCTCGACTACAAGTAGCTTTGGCATTGTTTATCAAGGGACTAGTATTTGTTTGAGAGTATACTCGGATTCATATTTTGCAAGTGACAAAGTGGATAGAAGATCCACAAGTGCCTTTGCTACATTCTTACGTGGAGGAGTTATATCTTGGCTTTCCAAAAAGCAAGATACTCTCTCTCTTTCATCAACTGAATCCAAGTACAAAGGAGATCCTATGGTTAAGAAGATTTTTGGAGGAACTTCATGTGATCAAGGCTGAAGACATTCCATGCATTTATGTGACAATCAAGCAGCACAACAATTTGCCAACAATCCAATCTTCCATGCTCAAACCAAGCACATCAAAATTTTATCATTTTGTGAGGGAGAAAGTACAAGCAAAGGAGATCAAGCTTATCCATGTTTCATCATCAGATTGTATTGTTGATATACTCACCAAGTCATTGCCAAAGGATTCATTTGTGAAGTTAAGATTAGCACTTGGAGTTGTAGATAGATGTATGCTAGATTTTGAAGAGTGTGAAAATAGTCAAAATCTTGCTTGATCTAGGCAAAATCCATGTATAGATCATCATTGCACATGTGTGGAGCCTATTCCCATGTGTGAAATAAATGATCATGCCATTCTTGGGTAGCCACCTATATAGACCATATCAAGATGGCGTGGTTAGGTGCTAGCTTTGAGATGCACTTGTTGGCTGATTCTGGCGAATCCCCAAGATACTTGGCCAGAAGCTACCCAAGAGCACCTCTCACCTTAGACCGAGGACCTCTCCAAGAAGACGAGATGAACGAAGACTAAGAGACGAGAAGTACTAGTTAAGAATGACAAGTAGAAACTATGTAAGCCTCATGGTGAATCCCGAAAGATGGAATGACCATGTAGGAATTAGTATTTCTAGGCAAATGTAATAAATGCAAGTAGACCCCTCTTAGAAAAGTAGAGTGAGCTACCTTTTGACGGTGACTTCTACTGGAGGAGATAATTTCACTTGTGATTTGTGTAATGTGGAAATGCGACTAGGATGCCATCTAAGGAGCTCATTTAAGAGGCTCCCCCTTTGTAGAAGGGAGCTTTTGTGTAATGTATCTACTCTGTGCTTTAATGAGAATAGCTTCCATAAGTTTGATGCATCCTTGAGCTCCTTAATCATTCTTGTTTCTTGAGTGATGCATTTATGATCTTTCCCTTCCATTCCCTTGTGTGTGGTTGTGGATTAAAGTAGCATGGATTAGATGTCATGTTTTCTTGTGGATTAGTGTAGAATCAGCATTGTGGTAATTCGTGTTGGTTGGGTTGTGGTGTAAATCTTGCAAATACTATGGCAGCCTCTTTTCTTGGATTTCTTAATAAATTGATGCATTCAAAATAATAACACACTCTATCATATCTCATTATGATCATGGTGCTTGAGGTTTTAATAACACTCTTTTGTTGAATCAATCAAGAGCATGCTAAAGAGTTCTAAGTTTTCTTTGAGATTTATCCTATCATATACTTTCTAGGCTTCCTTATAAACCAAAGCTAATATACACAATCACTTGATCCATCATAATTAGGCATTTCAAGATGTGGTGCATGGCACAACACACTATACATGGACATTGATATCACAATATAAACAAGTGATGCATGGCCCTACAGTTGGTTATCATTAGGATCAACCATGATATTAGCAGCATTTAAAGGCATAGGAGGAGGAAATTCGAGACTTCATGTTTCCAAGGTAAGGAACAAATCCAAGCCTTTGAGACTCGCATATGTTGAAATTGGAAGGCAAAATCAAGATGATAATCTCTCTCATGCACTCTTTACATCTTTTGATGAACCTTCTTGTGTACAAGAAGCAATAAAGTCTAAAGATTGACATGAAGAAATGATTTTGGAGTTCAATGCATTGCAATGCTTTGATGAATTTCAATCTTGATATATAAGGTAGATAAAATTTCTGAACCAATAACCCAAAAAAGAACTCTTGGCTACTATCTCCTCTAAGTTGGTATCAAGAAAATTAGTGCCACCCTATAATAGCAAACCAAAACATTATTTCAAAGAACCTAGATGGTGTGGAAACTACATCCAAAAGGAACCATATTTTTCATGAGAATTATTTTATGGAATCATCCCAATTTCTCTTTGATAATGAAAGGATTTCCACCATATGTTGCTAAGAGAAAATAAATTAGAAATAGTGTACATGATATAATGAGGACATTGATCCTCTTGAATACAAAACCACTTGTTAACTGTCTTGAGAATAAAAAGCGAGGAAACACAACCAAATTAGATTTATGCTAGTTGATAAATACAAAAATGTTGCCTACTGGTATTAACAAGCCATCAATTTCAAGAGTCAAACCTATGTCCAAACTTAAACATGAGCTGAAATTTAAAATGAGAGAAAAGACAAAAATGAAATCTTGTAAGAAACAAAGTAAGAAATTATCAAAAAAGTCTCGTGATGAGCCATGCCAATGACATGATTGACCATTTCAAGGATTATATTCTAGATGAAATCATATTAGCCATGCATGAGGTTGATAGAACAAAACCATACCATAGTTGCTTACAAGGGATCAATGAGCATTTTGAATTTTGCCCACCTAGGCATGGTGTTTATCAGAACACTAAAGGTTTTACGGTTCTTTGTAGAAGACTTTGAGAGAATGATTATGCTTGCTATTTAAGTCCTAGTTGATTTTTAAAATAATAATTGGAGAGCAATATTTAATATATGGAATTGTTCTCAAAACTCACACGCACATATATTTATGTGGGTGCACATAAATGTGTATACCTATGATGTAGATATCCTTCTTTGTTTCAATGAACAGAAGTGTCTATACGTATAGTATAAGTATGCTTCTTGTGCTCAATGAAAGTTAAGGAACAAAATTGTGAATGTGTTTTGCCTCAATAACAATGTTGACATCAATGGTTTTTTTATTGAGATACCTACACTTAATGATAGTTGATATTGCTTAATGTGCAGGTTATTACCATCGCTAATGAATAAAAACAAATAACAAGAAATGTTTCACAAAACACACATGAAGAATATGTATATACACATATATATATCTTCCTGCATAATTACATGGAAAAAAGCAAGTAGATTTCTTTTTTATTCAAACTCAAGCACTTGATTATGAATGTGGTTGTCTCAATAATTCAGAATGCTATAGATTTTGAAGGATATAGATTGTTACAATCCAAATATGTTTCAGTAGTTGCGTATCATTACACTATATTGAGAGGAAAAAGGAAGGAAACTTCTCACAAAATGCAATGTTTTCAATTAGGAGTTTTCTTGAAGGAAGGTTGTCATGAGAGGCCATTTTTTTTTATTAGTTTTGAGTTTAGTATTTCAAATGCTATCATCTTTAACAATTGCTAAAATATCAAAAAAAATAAAAATGCAACTCTCATGGGATTAGTGTAAAGTAACTCAATTCTCATCAAATGATGTGCCCAAATTTTAAATTGAAGAACCTTGCTTCACGTGCTTAAATAAAAAAGGAAAGTGAACAATCATACTTGTAAGGTATATCCATAACACATTCAATGATCAATTTTAGGATGAAACACCATGATGGACAATCAAACTCAACTTTACCTTTATTACATGTTATCATTATCTTGATGTGCTCACTATTCTAGCAACCTCCTTGTTCTATCATCCCCTTGTATACTTGAGGATGATGATGTACCATGTTGGCAAATAAATCCATGAGTGGCTATTTTAGGAAAGCTGAATATGACTGTGACAACAACATTATTCTTTGATATGTGTAGTAGGAACTTGTGGACATTTTCCAATAGCACAGAACCTTTATGATTATAATCAAAGTGGAAGCATAAGATATGGCATTGATTTTTTGTAGCACATACATTGCAAAATGTTGAAATCATATTTAATATGAAGATCATCTTAGTTTAAACACAATTTTCTAAAGGGTCACATATCATGAAATAAAAACGTGAAGGCAAATGCAAAAAGCTATGGTAAATCTACATTATAGTTTAAAGTTCATAGCAAGTTATATTGTTTGGCTTTACTCAAGAACTCCTCTAAAAGTTGATTTCTTTTGTGCCTCATTTGATAACCTAATTACATGCACCAATTGGCATGCATACCTTTTATGCTCAATGGCAAGTTGTCACCATTCTTGGAAGGAGAAAAGATTGAATTATTCTTGGCTATTGTTTGATGATTGCACTTCACGATGTGCCTTAATTTCTTTCCAAAATAAAAATTACACCAACTAAAGAGTAAGATGTATTAATTTTGTACTAAAAACACTGAAGTCAAATTCATGTTGTCTCATAGGCTAGCTTAAGTGAGCACTCAACAATGCATTACCTTTTGCTTATTTGTTCATTTAAAATAAAAACAATTCCATCTACAAGAGAGAATGTAAAGTTTTGTAACCAAGCATTATAGCATTTGTAACACCTATGCATAACAATATTGTGTGGCCTTGAGCTTCAAGGCAAGTATATGTGATACTCTAAATTGATGCAGCTTGGAAGTTCAATGAAATTCCCACCATATAAGAGTTAACTAAGTGTGTTATTGTGACAATGAAGTTATGTGCACACGAGATGCCTCAAAGTGTGCTTTTGTGAAATAGAGACTTAGGCTCGACTCATGGGATGCCTCAAAGTCGAACTAGCTATGTCTCGATGTGGTTGTACTTTAGGAGCCTTGTGCTCCATCAATTTTATTTATTTATTCGGGAGCCCGCATTGTACAATTTACCTATGCACATTTATATGGTTCTTACGTAATATGTTGTGTGAATGTTGTGTTCACAACAATGGTAGTGCAATCAGTACCTATCATGATATTAAGATAAAGATTGGTCATAGTACATAACTAAGATCAATAGATTTGTATCAAGTTTGTTATTAAAAGCAACCAAAAAAAAAACAAAATGGTTGCTATTTTTTTCAGATGAAAAGTGCATTAGTAGCAATGAAATTAATTTTCCATTAAAAAATTTCTTGATTCAAGATGCTAATGTAATGCTTTGCATATTGCTAAAAAAATAATATAGAGAGCATGTGTAGCAATCCAATAGTTTGCCATTTGTAGACTTGTAGTTGACACTCATTGACAATACTATTTTTCTTTTCTCATTTGGTCATAACAAATACTTCTGCATCTTCATCACACATTTAGCAAAAATAGTAGCATATACAATGTATTATAAAATACCATTACTGTATAGCATGATTGAGTACAAAACATCTTTACTATCTGGACCTTGTTGTTGGAAGGTAACATTTATGACCTTCACGTAGCTCTATAGCTACTATTCATTATCATCTTGTATCATCTGAATAGCCTACATCCTACGACCCTTAAGAAGATAGCTATTAGTTGTATTCTTACGTACAAGTAATGGAACTAGAACATCCTGAGCTACTAGAGCAATATGAAGAAGTAAATTTCCACAAGCAAAAAAGGCGACACTGTGTTTTTACATGTGATTTGTGACAAGCGAAAAAGACGACACTACCCTACAAATGCCGAAGGTGCCCGTATAGAAAAGCGAAGGCACCCTGTCAATCAAATCTTAAGGCATTTGTTAGAGTGTCTCATTTTTCGCATCTTCACCAACGTTCATTTCAGCGAAGGCTGACGTCGCGGCCTTCTCACGCTTATTCCATGCAACTGTGCAAACAGATTTGACAACGACAGCAACCACCCACGATCTTCCATAGACAACACATCCACTTTGTACTTTCTTCATCTGCACACCTGTAAAATTATGTATATATATATATATATATATATATATATATAAAATACCATTTGCGTATTCTGTATGTGAGATAAATTGTGTAAAGCATAATATCATCAAAAGCTTATCAGAGAAAGACGAAGTAGATGCTCTCGTGCATCGATTCTTTGTATTGTCAGTAATAGGTTTATTCCTTTCACATATTGGATTAGCTTTGTGAAGCACGCGGTTTCGTCCGCTACTGCCTGGTGCTCACCAACATTATTGACCTGTATATTTTGCTATACTTAATCTGATTACTGCTCTGTTTGTTCTACGTTCATATTTGTGTCAATATTGCTATGCCTTTCTACATTCTATCTGACTCTCTTATTGCTTAATCTGGTAGTTTGTTCTTCGCGAATTATTATTAGTCTAGTTGTTCACGACTAATATTTAGTCTTGTCTTTCACGACTAATTTGCGACTGATTATCAGTCGAACTCAGTCTAGCTCTTCGTGACAAATTATCTTTTGGATGTTTTGTTGCTTAATGTTTGGCTACGTAATCAGATCGAACGTGATTTCCATCACTAACTTTCGGTTCGAGCTACTCTATTGAGGACACTTTTCGTAAATGGTAAAGAAAAATGGTCCTTCTTAATGACTGCATTAAGCGCCTTCAGATTCACACAAATACGCATTTTGCCATTCTTCTTGGGTACTATAACTATCGGCGATACCCATTCCGTGTGCTCAATTTCATAAATAAAATTTGCATTCATAAGTTTTTGCAACTCTTGCTTGATCACTTCTGTATAATTCGGGTTGCAGTGGTAGTAATGGCTTACCTTGGGGACTGCTCCGTCCACCAAATGTATGGTGTGTTGGACTACTGTTGGCGGAATGCCCTTTAGATCACTATAGCTCCAGGCAAAACAGTCTTTATATTCCACCAACAAGGATCGTAGTCTCTTGAACTGCGTGGGTGTTAACTGCTCTCCCACATGCACTATCATTTCTTCTTCTCATGGTTCCGCAAGATTCATCGGCTGTGTTTGCGCAGGTCCCTCGAAGACTTGTTCCGTTGGTGCCTGACTTTGATCAGGTTCTCGTTGGGCTTTCGGCATCATGATTACCACATCGTCCAATGTATAATTCTTGAAAGTATCAGACATCTCATGAACTGGAGCTCGTCGAGATTCCTCTTTCAACATATTGATCTTGGCCCGACTGGTCATTTTTTTTATTTTCTGTCACCTGTGTAGAAGATGATGTTATATCTGAGTCCAACTTGATTGACTTCAAGGAATCCAACACCTTCTTCTTGTCCTTTTTTGTCATTTTTATGGCTTCATCCTTGTTGTCTTTCTTAGGGACTGCTGTGACATTCGCCTCATGGTTGTGAATATCAACGTCTACTATAGCTATTGCCTCTTCGAGTAGGTCACTCCATCGGATCACTTGGTTGTAGCGTTGCTTCAACTGATTCTTCTTATTCGCAGGTGCCTTGGGTGGTTCGATCCTTGAGACTTTCGCCATAGCAGACCTTTTTGGTGGTTGAGCTGGTACCTTATTGGTTCCATAACGATCTGGGTCCATGTGGTGTAGGACTTGTTCATCAGTCAACTCAATCTCCTTATTACAAGTTAGAGTATGTTGCCAAGGGACTAGATCATCGTCCACTAGGTTCTCAATCGGCTCCATTGACAGCCATGCTACGTTTATCATATTCACTCCAAATGTGATTGGTGTGTCCATAGTGTAACATTTGGGTGAAGATGTACTCAGTTCTGGATCTGATTCATATTGACATGTCTGGCAGTCAATAGTTGCTAATGCATTTGTCCATCTCATGACATCCGTCTCTGAATGATAGTGACCTCCCTTGGCTGGCCTTGGGCGGTCAATTGTATGATCTGTCGTGGATGATCTGTCATCAGCTTTGGGTGCAATAGGTTTTACCGCCCATGTGGTTGGATCTACCTTTACAGCCTATTCTCTATTCTTGAAGGTGAGTTTCCCTGTATGCCAGTTGTGTACTACTTGCGTAGCCCTCAACCATGGTCTTCCTAGTAAAATACGGTATTCAGATGGAGATTCAGGTATATCCATGACCACAAAAGTAATCACATACTACATGCCTGCTATCTTTACGGAAATATCAACAACTACACCTTTTGGTTTCACACATGATTGATCTGCTAACTTGATGGCGAATCTGGCTGGCTTCAATCCTTGTAATACCCATTTTTTGTACAAATTAGTGGAGATCAAATTGACATCTGATCCTCCATCTACCACTGCCGCCTCGTCCTCATATCTCTTGTGTTTGATTGGCAAAGTGATGTTGTGTTCCTCACTTTCCCATGCTGCTCCGATGTGGAGGACGTTAAATGGTTCATCTGGTCCGTACCACTGCTGTTGCTCAGGTTGAGGTGACATTTGCAATTCTTGTTCTACTGCTGTTAGGTCTACATGGGCCACTTGTTGATTGGTTGGCCCTGGTGGAGCAGGTAAGGCCATGCGTTGTGGTTGATTGGGTGTGCCGTACCTTGGTGCCGCGTTAGGTGCCCCTTGATGATAAGGATAAGAAGTATGATAAGAACTTCTCTTCTATTGAACAACATCCGGCTAGGAACCACATGATCACCGCATGATTGGGAGTCAAGGCTGCACTGCACTCAGATCGTAGATGTTTGACCCGTTCAATATAGTCCCGGACCTTTCTCGTTTTCCCATCTTGACTTTGCTTAGCAGGAGAAACGGGTCTTTCAAGAACTTTCTTGGTTTAAAGAGCGTAATGAGAGCCGCTTTAACCGCTTTCCAGGTGGATTTCTCTTCCTCTAACAGGTTAAAAAACAAATCCTGAGCCACTGCAAGTAAGGACATAGGGAATAGCATCAGCTTCTCTGCAGGTGTCCATTCGCCGTAGATTTCACAAGCTTGCTCATAGATCTGGAGGAATCGGATGGGATCTGAGGATCCATCGTATTTTGGTATCTCCATCCGTGGTGCTCTCCGAACTACATGCAAGGGTGCGACAGGTACGGGTTGGCCCATTGGATCCATTGGTGCTGGTTCCGGTTCTACCTCTTGTTGCACAGCTACTAATCTGGGAAGGTGTGGTGTCTGATTTGCTATCCTTGGTGCTATTGATCATCCCGATCTCAGATTCATCCGATGGTGGGTTCCAAAGTGATTGGATCTTGCTTATACAATAGGATGCAGTCTGGATCTTCAAGGATCTGATCGATCTGATCGGCAGGAATTAATTTTAGGCCTTTTGCGGTGGTTTTTCCTTGATAACTTTTTACTCCTTGTACTGGTTGACCTAAGATTTTGATAATAGCTGGATCTGATGTAGATCTTTCCACTGATATGGTTTGCGAGGGTTATCTTGTGCAAGGGTTGGCTGTGCGAGGGTTCTTTAGCTGTTTTGCAGGTAAAAAACTTGATATCTTTCAGATCTCTGGGAAGTAACTCTCGCAAGCTTCACAGTAGTTGGATCTAGGTCAGATATCACTATAGAATTCTCTGCGAGAGTTAACTCTCACAAGAAGTGAAAATTTCACTGTCTGTGAGGGTTTAAAATCACTTTTTGTGCTTGATCTTCACCAGATCTTCATACTAGCTCTCGCAGGCTTCATCATTGATGTAAATTGACATTTTGAATCGATTGAGAGGGTCTTCAAGAGTTCTTACTAGAAGGATTTGCTGGATCTTCACTTTTTAGTGATTTTTTTGCACTTAAATCCGGTTTTTTGCTCACTAGAATCAAACTAACTCTCGCAAGCTCTTCCGTGTCTTGGTCTCACTGAGATGGAACTTCAAAATCTTCTACGAGAGTTCTTGACCACTGGAACTGAAAATTTCACTGCCTGTGAGGGTTCATTGGTACCTTCCCATCTTTTTTTCACTGGGAACTCTCGCACATGCACTTAATCATCAAACTAACTCTCGCAAGCTTCTCTGTGTCCTGGTCTCACTGAGACGGAACTTCATAGGGCTTTGCGAGAGTTCTTATGAAGATTTGAATTTTTTTGGATTTTTTCAAGGGTTTTTTGATTTTTCTATGATTTCTCTCTGATTTTTACAATCTGCTTGGAACTAACTCTCGCAGGCTTCTACAGGTATGGGACAATACCCTGGAGCTGCTGCCAGTCATGCAAGGGTTAATTCCCACTGATTCTGGAGATATTAGAATCTGATGAGTTTTTTTTGGCTCTTTTTCCCTCCCAAAATGCAGATTGGTGTGTTTTTTGAGTTTTTTGGATGATTGATTTGAGTTTCAAGCCCTTAGAGGTTGTTTCAGGGCCTCCTCTACCCTCTCACACCTCCTCCGCTAGCTGTGAATAGTCCAAACACAAAAAAATAGAGAAAACTAACTCTAAACTCCCAAAAATCTACTAAACTACTCTAAAAAGCAAGAAAATAGCTAAAATGCAACTAAACTGGTTAGTGGAAACCTATCCCCGGCAACGACGCCACTGTAGTATCAAGGATCTTCTGTAGTATAGCCCTTCCGCCTGTCAACAAAGGTTAGATCACTAGACAGGTGCCTAACTATGCATAGATGCTACTTTTAGTTAATTTTCTACTTTCTCCCTTAACTCTACTCACCACTATACTACTCCTCTTTAACTCTACTCCTCTACACTAGCATTCATCATAGTTTTGGTTGAAGGGAAGGGATGGAGAAGAAAAAATTGAGAAGAGAAGAGAAAGAGAGAGAAAGAGAGTGAGGGTGGAGGTTAGCTCAAATGCTCCTTATGCTTGCTAATGGAAAAACATTCACTATGGCAAACAATAAAACATGGAAATAGAAAGCAATAGAAAACACAACCAAGAGCAATAGCAGGTAGTGAATAGCAAATGAGGATGCTTCTCTTCCAAAAGTGGTAGAGTTTTCTCCTTCTCATTAAGCATGGAAATAGTGTACAAATAGTGTCTTTTTATAAAATGGGGAAGGCCCTTGCCCCTCAATCTTATTGGCTAATATTCACAATGATCCTAACCATTCATCTTGGACCCAACTTGATCCAATGGTCCACAAAAAGTATATTAGAAATCACAAGATTCATGTGAGTCCCAATTTGGACCCAACTCTAAAAAGTGATCTATAAGTTTAAAAATGACATTGGGCCTCTAGTTTTATTTTAATTACAAGGCCCAAGTCAAGTTTATTTTATTTGCAACTTCAATTGCATGCTCATTGGGCTATGAGCTTATACACGCATGATGCCATGCCCTCGCAACACATTTTATTGGAGGATTTTATTTATTTACACTTTGTTGGGAATACCCCCAACAACAACTAACTTCACAATGACAGCAGCTGCCACGATCTCCCACAGACGGCACAACGGCTCTACGCCTTCTCTTTTGTATGATCATGTACACAAATGTAAATTGTTTATAATTGATCATTGTAATCAATAAAGATGGAGTTTTTCTATTTATTGAGACAAACACTATAGATGCTTTTACGAATCGATTCTTTCTTCTGACGGATTGTCAGTAATAAACTCATAGCTTTTACAAGGTGAAGTTAGCTTCTTGAGCACGCGGTTTTGTCCGCTATTGTTGTGTGTTCACAACATCGAACTGACGTGTATTTCTACACATTAATCTGAATCTATTATTGTCTTTGCATTCAGAGTCCTTGTCAGTGTTGTATGCATTGCTACTTCGTCTTTCTGTCTGACTTTTTGATTGCCTTGTTTGATTGTCTGCTCTTCGCTTCTACAAACAACCACGCATTAATCTCTGTTATAATATTGTGTTCATGTACTTAGTTATTAGTAGAGCATGCACCGAGGGACATTCACATCCATTCTTTAAGCATGGTATCGGAGCTTTGATATCAGAACGCATCTGATTTCTCAAGCAGTTTTATGTCAGAGCTATTTCTATAGCCTGATAAGCTTTCCAAAGTACCTGACTCTACTAGTTGATAGAGTAATTGCTTTCTTGTTCTATAAATTTGCATTATATTTCACTCTTAAGTCACTGATAGTTACTACTATCACTTAGAATAATCTTCCACATGGATTTCCAAGGGAAAACCAGTCCTATCATGGACAAGCTTGATGGAGCTAATTACCATCTATGAAAATTTAAGATGAGAACTCTACTAATAGCCAAGGAGTTGTATGACGTTGTTACAGGTGCAGTGGCAATATCCGAAGCTGATGACACTACAATCTCCCGATGGAAGCTGAAGGATTGCAAAGCTTTTGCGCTGATCATCCTCAACATATCAGACATGCAAATCGGCCATGTGTCTGAAGCTCAAACCTCCAAGGAAGTCAGTGACATCATGAGCACATTGTACAAAGTACGAGATATAGCTTCCAAGCTACATCTCAGGAAGAAATTTTACTCCCTCAAGATGAAAAATGGTGAGTGCATCACAATTCTTAAAAGACACATGAGTTGTTTCAAGAAGTCCTTTTCATCAGAAAAGTTTAAGACTTTTCCAACTCAATTACGGTGCCTATATAACAATTGTAATCCAAAAAACGCCCTTACTTTAGCCATGGCACTAAGTGTCATTCCAAAGTTAGGGTCCAATTTAGAATACATCAAGAATTTACTCTTAATTTCTATCTAGAATAACTTAAGATTCACCTGAACTTCATCACGTGAAGCTCTATCTTTTGGCCACTATCAACTATCAACTATCCAACTCTCCAGAGTCTTCCGGGATAGTGTTCCATCTTTTCCGACCAAAAAAAGATAAGGCCAAAAGTTCTTGTGTATTTTATGCACATAAACTTTTAAGTGAATCCAAACTTGACCCACAAAGGTTGCAACTTATAAGTAATATAGATCAACAACAATATTCATAAGTAAGATCATATTGTTGAATTAAACAACTAACTCAGAAGTATCGCTCCTGAGTCAGTTAGCTGTATCAGATTTAAAAAGTATTTAAATTCTAGGTGTGGTACCAAAACACCACATTTAATCTGATTCTAAATCTATTATAGGTTAATAAGCAATTCTCAATGAGAAATTACTATAACCTAGCGAGAAATTGTCTCTACACAATTCTCATCAATATGCCTATGTATTAATGACTACTTTATGCGTGCAAATAACTTAGTCCAAGGAATTCTTTGTAAATCCATAGAATTTGAAAATTTGTACAAAAGGTTTATGATCACACAAAGATCCACTACATAACATATCTCTACAGATCTCACCTAATCTGTACACAATACTTTTTTAACCAAGAATCTTGTAACTTGATTATCCTCTAAGAGAGAATATTTCTCAAAGAGTGCTATTCAACAACTAGAATCTCAACCAGAACTTACCTCAAAAGAATATATTGCTAGCGTGAATTTCCTTCCTTGCATCAACCCACAGATCTCAGTCCTCATTGAGATCAAGTTGATTACTACCAACAAGGAACATGTTTCAACAAACCACCATATTGCAATAGAATTTCTTGGTTCTGACACAAATCAATCGGACTTGTAATCAACCACTCTTCTACTACAAGAGTGTTTTCTAATTTCCTTCTCTTACATCTTCAAATCAGATATCAGCTATAATCCCTAAAAGATTTTCGTAATATCTAAATATCCTATCATTTCTGATTCTTGAAATTGATCTATCATCTATTCATATAACATATTTTCACTTGGAATCTATGATAGATGTTTGTCCTTGATAACTCTCTTTTTTTCCTACTTCTCCTTCTTTTTACATGAATCCATACAAGGACCAAGGATCTTATCCTAGACATGCGATACAAGCAACAAACAAGGGAATGGATCATTGGACAAACCATCCCAACCAAACCTGTAGTGAATGGATCTAGCCCCCAAGCTATGGATCAATCTCAAAGAGGAGTGAGGCATCACACCAATAGCATACAACTACTAGTCTCACAATCAAGGATACACTAGTGAGAGCCCAATAGGTATACTTATACCCTCCAAGGCCCATGCACCACTAGTAGTGCACTATGACACCTCACTAGACACCTCTCAGCCTATCTGGGCCACGTCATCCAGTTTCCAACGACTCATACACAGTTTCGCCCGCTATTGTCCTGTGCTCACAACATCGAACTGACATGTATTCCTACACATTAATCTGAATCTATTGTTGTCTTTGTGTTCGAAGTTCTTGTCAGTGTTTTATGCATTGCTACTACATCTTTCTATTTGACTTTCTGATTGCCTTGTCTGATCTTCGCTTCCTCAAACAACTGTGCATTAATCTTTGTTATAATATCATGTTCACCTACTTAGTTAGCAGTAGTGCATGCACCGAGGGACATTCACATCTGTTCCCCAAGCACAAGAACCAAAAACTTTTGATGAAGCAAAGGAGCACAAGGAATGGCATGCAACTATGGGAATAGAAATGGAGGCCATACCAAAAAATAGGATGTGGAACTTGGTTGAGCTACCTAATGGTAAGATGCCTATCACTTGCAAATGGATTTATAAGATCAAGTATGGAGCGGATGGGCAACTCAACAAGTCTAGTTGCGAGAGGATTTGAATCGTAGGAAGGTATTGATTTTGAGGAAACCTTCGCACCTATAGCTAAGATGGTAACTGTACGCTCTATTATTGCTATTTATGCTTTTATGGTTGGAAGATCCATAAAATGGATGTTAAATCTGCTTTTCTTAATGGATGAAGAGGTGTATTTAGTGCAACCTCAAGGATTTGTTGATCATATTGTTTGTAAGCTCAATAAAGATATTTATGGATTGAAGCAAGCACCACGGGCATGGTACTCTTGCATTGATGAACACTTGAAGTGAAGAGTAATGGCAAAGAGTAATGCTAATCCTAATCTTTACATTCTAAGGCAAGATTCAGATATAGTGTTCATTGTCTTGTACGTTGATGATTTGATTATTACAGGAAGTAATGAGAGCTTAATAGATGAAAAAAATCAGATCTTTCCAATGCTTTTGACATGAGCGATCTAGGATTGATGCACTATTGTCTTGGCATTGAAGTATGGCAAAAGGAAGACATTGTCTTTCTTACACAAAGCAAATATGCACAAGATCTGCTTTATAAGTTCAATATGTAGGATTGTAAGCCTTTAAGCACACCGATGGATGCAAACATGAAGCTTACTACATAGGATGAAAGTGAATGCTTATCTATACATGCAGTTGGTGGGTAGTTTGATTTACTTGATACACACATGACCTGATAGTTCTTATGCTATTGGTGTTGTAAGTCGATTTATGCAAGATACTAGTCAAGCACATTGGAAGTCTGCTAAACGTATTCTCATGTACATTCGAGGGACACCGAATTTTGGTTTGAAGATCAGCCTGAAGTGCTAATGTTGGCAGGTTACATAGATGTTGATTGGGGTAATATTGATGACATAAGATCTACCAGTGGTCATAGATTCAATTATAGTACAGCTGCAGTTTCATGGAGCAACAAAAAGCAACCTACAGTAGTCTTATCTTCAACGAAAGCTGAATATCATGCACTCAACAATGCTACACAGGAAGTGGTATGGTTACGAAGATTTCTTGTTGATTTAGATCAACCACAGGTGGATGCGACTATTATATCTTGCGACAACCAAAGCCGCATTCACCTTGCCAAAAATCTAGTTTTACATGCTTGAACCAAGCACATAAAAATACATTATCACTTTGTTCGAGAGAAAATTCTTGATGGAGCCATTGATCTTGTTTTCTGTAAATCTGAAGATCAAGTGGCAGATATTTTTACTAAGTCATTAGATAGATGTAAATTTGAAAAAATTCGCACTCTATTAGAAATAGAAGAATGCAATTTTATCGTTGAGGAAGAGTGTTAGAAATCAGTGATAAACTTCATTCTTACTGTTTACGATGTACTTTACCGTTGCTAGCTATTACCAACTATAATTAGCGGTAGGATAGTCTATTAGTCAACTCCTAGGTTTCTCTCTCTCTCTCTCTCTATATATATATATATATATATATATATATATATATATATATATATATATATATATATATATATATATATATATATATATATATATATATATATATATATATATATATATATATATATATATATATATATATATATATATTAGGGTTTATTGTACTCATTCTACATTCAGTTATGTGAGTGATGGTTTGTGTTCTTCCTCCTTGTGGTGATTGCTTATGGTGAATGCATGATATTGCTGATCTGATTATTGACAGTACTGGCTACATGTGTTGTCAAATATCTGTTGATAACTAGATTTTACAAAGTAAAAGACATAATAACCTCGCATTATAACTATTTATGTGGGAAAGATAATCCTATATTCTACGTTTAAATCTCATATTTAAGATGAGCATTGTTGGAGTTTAATCTTATTCCTACTCTTCCTAACTGCCCTCCTTCCCTCTCTCAATTTTACTCTCTCGAATGAAACATGTAGAAAATGAACTATTTTTAACAGTCTGCATATTTGAACTGATTGTCGCTAAAGTCTGTATTTTTACTCAGGTTTTTCCACAGGCGAAAAACCCGACACCCGACACTATTGCCGTTTCACCTTCAGGCCATCATGAGCAACTAAGTGTTAAACTATCAAGAGATCATAATTGAATGAACATATATTGCTAGAAAAGTAATGGAAAGTTATCTTGCATTGTTGGATTGATCAATAAATGCTTGTTATCTCCTAAACTATTAATTGGCCTCTAACTTGTAGTCCTTTTAGGCACTTTTTACCTCATTTTGAGCATTAGTTTTATTATTTATTCTCAGTTTAGGACAGGGGAACAAGTTATTGGGCTTGTGCCTAAAAAGCCTTAACCCATAACTAACTATGGTCCTCCAAAGCCAGCCAAGTTTGATAAGAGTGAGACTTTTATCCAAAAAAGTGTATGCTTCTCTTGGTTGATGCCTTGTTAATGTTAGCTTCCTTGAACACTATACATGGCCTCTATTGGAAGCTTTGGCATCAATGCAATGTCCTCTTTACCCTTGGAATTTAAGATGCTATATCAAAAGTGAAATTCTATTGATATGGGTTGTAGTTGCCTTTTGAAGTGTAAATGAGGGTGATTTAAAAGATTGAGAACAAGCTTGTTGTGTGCCATGACAGTTGGAAAATGAAAAAAAAAAACAGAATTGCAATTCACAAGTATAAGACAAAAGACTAATGTTTCAACTCAAACTCACCTAAAAGATACATCTCACCTCAAAATAAATTCATGATTCATGATAGCTTGTGGCTACCATTGCAAAGGTAAGGAAGGCAATATTTGATATGCCTATCAAAAACTTCAAAAGAAAAACATATGGTGTTACAAAGAAACTTTTGAATACCCTAAAAACAAAGCCAATATATTCTCTTTGTGCATGCCAAAATGCAATGCGGGGGGCTGGACCCTACATAAGCAAGCTGCCCTAGAGACTTGAAGTCCACATATGTAGAGTATGTACCTAAGTAAGGTCGGGTCGTTAAGGATGCCGCCACTAGAGCACCCAATTTCTTGGCCATTTTATGACACCGAAAATTTTCCTCCTCGTTCACGAGCTTTTTTTTTTAGTTTCTCGAAAGAAATTTATGAGGTTTTAGTGTTCACTATAATAAATGATTTTTGAATGGTTTTATTTTCCTTGTGGCACTCTAGAAATGACCAATTAAATTCAAAAATTTAATATCATGAGTATTATTTTCAAGACTATTATGAAATATGTTTAGTATGTAATTAGTCATTGTGATGTAATATTAAGGGGTTGTTAAGAAGTTGAATTTATAGTTAAATGCTGTTGTGAGATAGGAAACTATTTCCCGCAGTTTTTTAAGGTGGGGAAATTGGGAGGGAAATAGAGTAGCAGTGCCAAAACCATAAAATCCCTCATATGGAATATATATATTTTTATTTTATTAATATTAGTTTGTTTTTGTTAGGGGAGAAAGGTGTTTAGTATTTTTATTTGTTTTGGGAGTTTGAATGAAAATTAAAATAAAGCGCGGGTTGTGTGAAATAAAGAGACCTATATGCTTTTTCTCCTATTGCTCCTTTCTCGTACCTACGGAAGAGACGAGACTGACTCCTTCTGGGGCTGGCGAGTGGCGAGAGAGGGAGAGAGCAGGCAGCAGCAGAGGCCTGTGCTGCTGGTGGTGCCCGCCTTTTTGCTCTTCTCTTTCTTTTCAGAGCTTAATGCATTGCTGCGAATTGGTCGCGTATCGGCTTTGCAAGTCTTAAAGATAGGCAAACAACAATTGCTTTTTAGTGAAGTGATCTTGCTTGTACTTCCTCAGATGAATAGTATGTCTTGTTGTTGGCTGGGCTTGTCAAATCTCTGATTCATCACTAGAATCGAACACTTTTCTGCATTGGGTTGTGTCTCTGCATCATTGGCTTGTTTGGGTTCGTAATTGATTGCTTCCAAGAACAAAAGCCATCTGCCTGCATATAGGAAACCAGCTAGTGAAGTGTGCGGCTTGAAGTCAGGAGTCTGTATCGCTATAACAATATCGGGATTCATTCTTCTTCAAAGTAGTCTTGCACAACCGATGAGCTGGGAAGTAGTCGAAGAATAAGCGGTCTGATCTACTGGAGAGTTGATATGGACAATGCCCAAAGCTTGCTTTGTGAAGAGGAGGTGATTGGGAGTCCTTGGAATGAAAATGTAAGAAGTGTGTCCAACTTCTGTGCAGACGAGTGGACAGATGCCAGTCGCGGATGTTTTTCCAACTTTCCCCTAGATGATGATGAAGCCATAGCACGTCTTCTTGAGAAAGAATCAAGCTACATGCCGGAAGAAGGATATCTCGCGGCACTACATTTAGACGACGTTTGCGAGGCCAGATCAACCGCTGTGCAGTGGATTGTTAAGGTTTGCTCATTTTCTTCCTATGCGTGACTATTTTCGTTCCGTTGATAATCTAAGGCTATAAGCAAATCTATGTCGTCTAAGCCAGCTTGAAACTTTGCAGGTTCGCAACAGTTATAGTTTTGGCCCTCTCACAGTGGCACTTGCTGTCAACTATTTTGACCGCTACTTGTCGAAGCACCTTTCTAAGGTACTATCTTTCGAACAATCGGGTGATATAATCTAGATTGCTTCAAAATTTATGGCTATTGTGTGTCGTGGTTCAATCTAGAAAACAAACTCTGCTGATGGTGCTCGAATTCTACGTGCAGTCTTGGAAAGCTTGGATGATTCAACTTCTTTCCGTAGCGTGTTTGTCGATCGCGGCAAAAATGGAAGAAATCGATGTTCCGCTGCTATTAGACTTGCAGGTATGGTGATTGTTGGATACATGTGAATTGATTGGTATTTCAAATCATTGCGTAGGCATTATGACGTACATTATCTCGTTGCTATCCAGATTGAAGGCGTGGATCATGTATTTGAAGCAAAAACCATTCAACGCATGGAGCTAGCTATTCTCAGCTCGTTAGGTTGGCGCATGAGCTCTGTAACAGTTTTTTCATATGTTGAGGAGTTGCTTCATGGGCTTGGCGTGAATGGACCTCTTCGGAAATCCCTAGTCATTCGAGTCACGGAACTTCTGCTAGGGAGCCTGTCAGGTAGAGGATCAATGTCGCACTCTAGGTCGTATGATCTGTTTTTTGTTTGCGCAGTTCAGTATCTCCTTACCGTCGACGTCACCTAAGTGTTTAACCAACTGAAATGACAGTTTCTTGTGTGCTTACAAGATCTGATTTGGTATTTGCTTGGGGCTGCTTGGGGGTGATAGCCTTCTCAGCTCTTGCGTCTCTCTTTTGCAGAAGCCGATTTTCTTGAATTCCGTCCATCTGTTATCACACTTTCAGCTCTTAGATGTGCGCTTGAGGAAGTAGCTCCGCTACAGGCTGAAGCGCTCAATACCGCTTTGGTCAAGTTATTCCCTGTAACAAAAGTGAGTCTGCTCAGCTTTATATTCCAATACATTCAGTGGCAATGCACTCATTGATTTTCTTTAATACTAACTCACGGATAATCACGTATGTTCCAGGTGAATCTCGATAAGTGCTCCAGATTAATGGAAGAACTTGTTGCGGATCCGGTTTGTTCCCTGATATCTTACAGTCAGGTATTTGGGTTTCCAACAAGCCCGATCACAGTGGCCGAAATCCCTCAAATAAAGAATGCATGGGAGGGCGTTTTAAAAAACTGTTCCAACTGGTCTTGCTTAAGGTCGGCGGATGCCGTCCCTATCATCAGATGCTTGAATTCAAGGAAAAGAAAGCTGGACGATATACTGAAGTAATATAAGAGATGTAAGAAGAAAAGGTGCTGGACAGTATAACATCTCACCCTTTTTTGACAAGATGTGCCAGATGTTCTATTCTCCGACCTCTCAATTAAACCATAATGATGACCGCGAGTATTAGTATACTCGAGTTTTGCGGTATCTGAACAGTAAAGTTCTTCCTAATAGCTTTTCTGAATTATCACCCAAAGCACAGCAGACCTTTTCTTTTTTGAGTGAAAGCCTTACGCGGCTCTGTATTTATGAGGGATTTGGTTCCTAGAAATCCACAATATTAGCAACTCTGTAGGTATAATAAAGACATTGAAGACTCATTCACAGAAGTATGAGAAGCTCACTTGATGAGGGTATTGTTTCATTCTGATATGAAGCTCACATTCAAGATAAGCAACTCATAATGTGACACTCATGTACTGCCATTTCAGGGTGGTGCAACTTAGCATGCCTTTTTGACATAGGAGACCATCCTGAGATCTATTTTTTGTCACTGGCCATGATATGATGGATCTGAATTTGAATTACTTCCCAAAACTGGAAGATTCTTATACTCATAAGCTCTTATCTACTTTATAGCGTTCAAGTCTGATAGTGATGTCAACAGATCACTAATCTGGTACTGTATGTGAGGCAAGGTATGGCCTACTTTTGTGAAAATGTTAAAGGCACTGCAACAATTAAGGCCTGCTGTGGTAAGTGTTGTTTGCAAGAAATGCCTACTAGAAAGATTAGTGCACACTGATCGCCATCCTCTGCGACAAGTAGTATTTAACAGGTTGAGAATGGTAGAATCCTTCTTATATAAAACCAACCAGAATCATGGCTTGTAGTACTTAACCAAGGCTGCCATACCATAGTTTGAGTCTAGATGCATCATACCAATCAATGATTCTGGGGTTTATACGTGCAGTATGCATTGATATGTGCAAAAGGATCAGAATGTGTATTTGGGTTTTGTCTGAGTTGACGTAGATGTCATTAGCAATCTTTCCACTTGGTCATCCTGCCATAAACATGGCTGGGTCACTAAATAATTCTTTCACTTTAGCAAAAGACGAAGTGTCATTGGAGAATTCCTTCACTTGATAGAAGGTGATTAATGTTGGTTATAATGGCAAGCTAAATTCAATCTCTCTATATGGTCATGTGAGGCCCACTCCATCCCTTTCTCTTCAAAAGAGTGGAATACATACAAGTTGTCTCTTTCTTTACTTTCCCAAGTGATGATACCACCCTTTTTCTCTCTCCAAGGATTGACTCACTCCACCCCCTAGTGGGGATCACATGAGTTCTCTTTCTCTACTTTCCCAAGTGAGGGTACCCCCCATTCTTTCTTAGATTCTCTCTCTACCATCTATGACAGTCCATTTGTTCTCTCTAAGAATGTGGGTACTCCATATGACTTGGCACTTCTAGTACTTGTGGGTACCACACTTTACATCTCTCTCCCAATGTTGGACCACATGTGGCTTCAAAGACCATCTTTTTTATATGGCATGTTACATGATTCATAAAACTTTATGAATCCTTTAAGTGAGACTACCAACATCTTTATGACCCCAAGCCATAATGGTTATTTTTCACAAATTAATGCATTTCATAAATACAAGTGCACACCTCAAAGGAATCCTTTAAATGCTTGTAGTTGCCTAGCTTTGGTTCTATGGTTGTAGAAGTGATGGTGGATAAAGTCTCATTTATTTATGATCTAAGCAAATACTAACACATACATTATTTGGGGCTATTTATTAATCAATTTGATTAAATGGAAATTGGTGTTTCCATGCTTATTTTTGAGTTGGACCTATGGACTCCATGACATGTGTCTAGTAGACGATGTATGGTGGATGCTCTTAGGTTGATGTAATGGTTGTGTTGTTAGTTTACATTAGTCTTTTTAAAATTGATTGTATTGAACAATTTTATTTTGTGGCTTTTCTTTATTTTGTAGTTTTTTTTATGGATGCCCCAAGGTGTATGAGTAGTTTTCGATATTGAATTAGGGTTATTTGGTATTTTGGTTTTTGTCAGACAACTAAAAAATATCTCTAGATTATTAAACTTGGCACCTTTTACATGCAATCATGCATTTTGAAGCCTTTTTAGCTCTCCAAATTTAAATTTCTCTTCACATAATTGTACATTTATTTTAGCTCTCCCATTAAAGACATGTTGAATTAGACTTTCATAGCTTGGTATAGCACTTTTTAAATTGAATAATTTTTTTTTAATGATGAGACCTCTCTTTCTATTTCTATCATTCACCAAGAAAGTGTCTTTGAGGTGTTCCACCTTGTCTTGAGGTGTTAATAGAACATTTAGTCTTGTTTTAGACTAGTAACAATTTCCTTTGCTTGGCTCTTTCACTCTTGGTCGGCCTGTCCATTTTTTTAACCTTGTCAAGGGAGTGGACGACCTTTTTTTTTCATTTTTTTTAACTTGCCATTGGCAACTTGACATTTTAGACAATGTCTCCAAGTTTAAAAGATGGTCTTGAGTTGTCTTTATGTGGCATTGAGTCCCATGCCATGTCATCTTCCACATAGTGGCAACTCAAGTTAAGTTTGAAAAGGGAGGAGACTTATTTTTTTTCCTTGGACCAATGGAGTACTCTTTTGAATTTGGGACTTGCCAAACAATGTAGTATGAAACGACCTTTAGAGCTACTAGTTGATAAATCAAATGTCCCTTGAAACACTAAGACAAGAAGATTTGCAAGATAAAGTTGTTGTGCATTATTGTATCATTTGGAAAGTGTCACCACAAGTAGACTTTATTGAGTTGGATGATTGGACTAATGTTAATGAGTTAAGGTGTTGCCCAAAGGGGTGTAAGCTCAATTGGATGATTGGACTAATTTTAATGAGTTGAGGTGTTGCCCAAAAAAGTGTAAGCTATATTAGTGCTTGTCAATAACTTGCACTCTTTTGCATGGGAGTCAATGTAGCAATGTGCTATCTAAGAGTACAAGCACGTTGTGCTCGCTCAAGGCTAATGAGTTGAGGTAATGGAAATACTTATTATGGAGAATATCAAGCATACCTTTTGAGGTATGTACATGATCACATTTAAATGGCTTTCTAGCATGCTTTTCTAAATGACAATTTTTGCATATAGGATGACTTACATTGCTAGAAAAATTTATCTATTAGATTTTGCTTATACATGTGCAAAATATTATGGTAGATAATGTGACTCAATTTGTAATGCCAAAGTAAATCTATATTGATTGAGGTGGTAGTGTTTGAAGCTTGGACATTAAAAGAATAGACTTGATGCAACTTATATAGATAATTTTCCTTTTTGGTTACTCGCACATCTGTTACTTGCTTAAAGGATTCATAAAGTTTGAATTCAGACATTTTGCGAGTAACCGATTTGCGAGTTTTTTTTGTAAAATATATAATTTATATGCTTAAAATGTCGCAAAAAGGAATTATGATAACATGTACCAGGCAATAAAAATGGAAACCAATACAAGAGTTTGGAGTGAAGAAAAACCACCCCTCTACTTTGCAGCATCCCCATGAAATGTTTTCCCTTAACATCGCCGTACCTTTCTCGCCCATAACCTCCTCTTTTTCAAGGCAATGTGGTTTGATGTGGTCGGTTGTGGTCGGCGGATGCGGACTGTTGCGATCGGAAGCGGACTATTGTGGTCGGATGCGATTTGATGTGGTCGCTTCGGTTCGGTTGATGCTGTCTGATGCGGTCTACACTACCCGTTGTCTCACTCATTGGCATTCACTTAGTTCACCAAGTGTAAATGCTAGTGTGGGTTTATGTATATAAGTCCAAGTGTTTTGATATAAGTCTACGTGCAAGCGCAAGTAAGTATAATTAGGAGTGTGAATACAAGTCTACGTGCAAGTATAAGTACGAGTGTGAATACAAATCTACCTCCATCATTTATTCTTACTACTATGTATGGTATATGTCACGTTTCTAGCAAAAAGTATGCTCAAATCTTCTTGAAATCATATTTTGATGTAATATGTATTCACAGAAGGTTTCCAAGTGAATATTTTTTTGGTTTAGAAATGATTGCGAGGCTCTTGGCTACACTCTTCTATGTCATTTTGCTTTGGAGGAATGCAAGCAATATGTTTCCCTTATGCAAGGACCCTCGTACAGAGCTAGATTGTGATATTATGTAGGGTGGAGCGTTTAAATGAGAGTGGTGATTTATCAAAACTTGGGCTGTAATGGTAAATGGAACAGTGCTGTAATGTTACTTTTTTGAAAAGACAACACAATATCATGATAATGGAACATATTTTCAACCTCGAGCAAATCCCACAGAGCATAAAAGAGAAACATCCGAACACCAAAATCATTTCCCAAGAGGATATTGAAACGATGCACAGAACATGTCTAAGGCCTTTCAAAACTAAGCTTTCATTACAATAGATACCCAACCAAACTTTATATTCAAAACTCAATATCCATTTCTCAAAAAAAAAAACATTACTTCCGAATTCGCCGACTATTACTAATGAAGAAAATCACTTCTAAAAAAACGATAGAACACAAACAACAATTGTTTCAAAAATGTGCTATCTAACTCAATCCTCCACACACTCATCGTCAACAAACAACAATCTTAGACGCTTCTTTGATTTCTCGACACAAACCGTGTCTTTCGAATGCTCCATCTCTTTGGCTAAGGACTCTGCATAGACATGCAATTTCTTGTTATTCAAGTAGTGATGCATTGCGCTAGCCTGAAACATCTTTATCTATCATACAATGAACTTGTTATTACCATCCTTGAACTCTTCTATGTCCCAATCATTGATTTGTTCCTCATCCTCCGCACCTGCTTCTACGTCGTCGTATGTATGGGACGAAGCCATTGGGGTCTCTTGTTTGAGTAACTCAATGCAATGAATACGAACATCAAGTTATTTAAAACAATCGTAAAGTAGGTCGTAACATGAAACAAAATAGCATAGTCCAACTTGATGCTCTCTAAACATGACAAATGAAGACTCCCCAAATGAACCACAACAATGTTGTATGAACACATTGGCAAGCTCCAATAGAGTAGCCGAAAAATAATAAAGGATGTTAGAAACGTGAAGCGAGACAACAAAGCAGAAGGCAACAAATGGACCACATAATGCCCTCACCGTATCTTCTGGAAGCCAACTCCAACAAATGTTTGTCCTTCTCCATTGCAACCCAGTGCATGTTCGTACTAGTAGCTGCGTACAACGAACCACCGCATTCCCATGAAGGGGTCTACTAACACCCCGCCTGAGCTTACAACACATCTCCACCAAAAATGAATGAAATGCGGGCTTTTTTCAACACCTCCTTTGCATACACACATTCCATGCTGCATCCAACAAATGCCTCTGCAGGCGGCAAATGGTGAATCCAATGACTTTTGGCATTGTCAAACAATGCTGGTTCTACCTGAATCACAAGCATTCATTGGGATCAGTGGAGTGTACTCAGATCGACATGCGATGCATGTTCCAAGCA